>KV425603.1:16290-108892 GCA_001632425.1 Neolentinus lepideus HHB14362 ss-1
CGAAGTGGTTCAGTGTAAGGCGCGAGCAAAAGTTTCCACGCCACAATCGCGTCGGCACGTGATGCGCCTCTCGTGGAGTTGAGGAGAGTTTTTAGACAAGCGATACGACTAGGCGGCACTTGACGATTGGTTCAACCCCGACCCAGTCCGCTATAGCAAGTACACCGGCTGGTGACTTGGTCCGAGGCGAAATACATTTTACGCATGACCCCCGGCGGGTGCCGGGGAGTGTGGGGCTCGAGGTATCGCCTGGAGTCTCCATTGAGTAGGAGTCCTAGGCAGCCTAATACCCACCAAAACCTCAGGGTGGGATCCAGCCCAATCAGGTGGTAAAGTGGATTCATTTTTTAAGGTGCCTTTCCATGTAACAGTGACCTTTGTGGTCTCCTTAGGGGTGCGCTTGATTTTACATGCAGTTATCCTGTCGATGTGCAGGCGTCAGTTCATTGCGTTTGTCCAGCGCAATGCTATTGATTTCGGTCCGTGGGTTTGTTGTTGTATTACCCGCTCACATCATAGTACCCATATTAGGTACATCGATTCGGAGATTAGGATTTGGAGTAGGCGGGAGGCTCCAGGGTGGGGGCGGGGGGTGTCAGGGTTATCCGAGGGGGAGTCGGGGTGTGGAGCTTGCTCCCTCTGGTCGGGGGGGTTCGGTAGGTGAGTTGACAGCTTACCGCACCCTAGGACGGTGCCAAAATTAACAGATGGCCATGGACCATACAGGTCTGGCCATAGGTCAGCGGCTAAGAGCCAGATTATTTTCCTGGTGGGGGACTCACACTCGAGTAGGATGTGATCTAGGTTGTCGGATGAGTCTCTGCAGAACGGGCATAATGCCCGTTCTTCGTATCCTGGGATCGGCATCCAGAAGTCACCTACGCGGTAAGCATGTTGTATTGCCTTGTATAGAAACTGCCTAACTAGGGGGCGGAGGTTGGTGTTTCAGCATTGGAGCCATAGTTGTGGGATGGTTTCTGGGTGCTCGGTAAGTTCCTCAAGGCCCGCCTGTATTCTGGCAAGATTTGTGGATGCAGAGCGGCGCGGGGGGTGCTTGTCTGCCTTCGTGTTTCGTATGGCTTGGTAGGCTATATGTTGGGTGAGTGTCGAAAGTTTGACACCCAAGAGGGCAAAGTTACTTGGTACTGCTAAGTTTAGTGCATCAGGGTGCAGTTTTAGGGCACCCTCGTGGGCGAGTTTGTCTGTGGCCTCATTTCCTGGGTCGCCGTTATGGCCCTTGACCCATTTGAAGTCTGTTGTTGCAGATCGATATCGCAGGTGGTATGCAGCTGCTTTGAAGAATCTGCTGTTCTCTACTCCGACCCAGCCTCGGTCTTCCCATGAGCTGAGGTGTATGGTGAGTCCCTCTATTACGTACATGGAGTCAGTAATGAATGTGATCGGGGCGAAGGCCGGTGCATTTTGTAGGGCAATTATGATGGCAACGAGCTCGCCGATCTGATTAGATTGGTCAGGACCGGGGATTCATATGGCGCGGTTCATTGGGTTATCGGTGCATATGAATATGCCACTTCCCGCTTGGGCATCAGCTTTCCCATTATTCATGCAGGAGCCATCCGTGTAGATGGTTACATGTTCATGCTGTAGGTTGAGGCCAGGGACTGGGGCCTGGAGACGGTAGGCCGGCGACGCGGACATTTCGGAGGGGTTGAGGAATACTCGAAAGCATTCTGCGAGGTCAGTTTTCGCGGTGATTGTTGGGTTAAAGGTGATCAGGCCGCGTTCAAGGCGAGCCTGTCTATTCTTTTCGAGCTGATGGTGGGTGAGGGTGAGGTTGTCATTGGGTGGGTTAGATGTTGTGCTCGTGAGGGGGGAGAATGAGCTGAGGATAGCATGTGCTGTCACAGCGCATTTGTGTGGGTTTTTACACCCATTTTGCCAGTCTCGTTTGCAGGGCGCGCATGCACAGTTTCTTTGTGGGCTATGGCGGGATCGGGGATCGGTATTATCAAGGTGCCCAGCAGTCTGTATCAGTTTGCTAACTGTCTGAGACTCGGAGGTGTGCGTGTTGACCAGACACGCTATTTTTGGTACAGTGTATGTGCGGGGTGGGGTGCCCAGGTGGTAAAAGGTGGGCATTTGGCATTTCAGCCTTTGCGAGAGTTGGGCGGGTGCAAATGATGTGCCATAACATTTCGCTGTACGCAGCATCACCAGAGCATATACGGGAAGGGTGGACGCGCAGCGTCCGCGTGTGGGTATGTCCCACTTCTGGAGGAATGTGTTTAGGCGGGTCTGGTCTGGTATGCCTTCGGGAGCTAATTGGTTTATTAGGATGTTGACTACAAAGGCCCAAGCTGGGCGGGATGGGCTTATATCTAGGTATTCACATAGCCACGTAAGTTCAATGGCTTCGTTTCGGGAGTGGATGTCTAGGAGGCCAATTCCACCATGTGATTTGTCTTTGTAGAGTTGGTTTAGTGAGATTGGAGGATGTGATGGGTTGGTCCATATGAATGCATGGGTGAGTTTTTCTAGGGCATCTTCTATATTTTGTGGCATTCCATGTACCTTTGCTAGGTATTGTGACATGCCTCCAATGGACCATTGGACCATTATGGTTTTACTAGTTAGTGTGGGGTGGCTTCTCTGGAATCTTGACAAGGTGAGAGAGATTTTATCAATGACTGGTTCCCAAGGGGATATATTGTTGACATTGTTCCCGATCCAGGCTCCGAGAGAGCAGATTGCCTCTCCGTCCTTTGCAATGTGGATGGACAGCGGGAGTGGTGCATCATCTGGGTGTAGCTGGCGGTTTGCGAGTATCAATGAACAGTGAGTTTCTGTGCCAATCGGGATTATTTCTGTTTTCTCGGCATTGAATTTGGCACCCGAGGCACAGCACCAGCAGGTTAGGATTGTTTGGAGGTCATTATAGCAGTTGGTTTGCTTTAGATATATTGTAGTGTCGTCAGCAAAGAGTGTGATTAGAATTTTGTCTTTAATGCCTGGGATGGAGTATCCTTGGAGGTCCGGGGAGTTACGAAGCATACATGCTAGTGGTTCAATAGCTAGATTGAATAGGAGGCAGGATAGGGGGTCACCTTGGCGGACCCCCCATGTAACACGGAAGGGCATGCTTAGCACACCATTAATCATTACTTGGGTTAGCGCGGTGGAGTATAAGGATTTGACTGTTTCAATGAAACGGTGTGGCAGATTGAATTTCTTAAGGACTGCCCATAGGTAATTGTGGTCAATGCGGTCGTAGGCCTTCTCTTGGTCTAAGGCGATTATTGTGCCATTTTCTTCTGTTGCCTCAGCAAAGTTGATCATGGCTTGCGATAGGCAGACATGATTGAAAATTGATCTGCCTGGCACAAAGCCAGCTTGATCGCGGTGAATGAGATTATCAGCATGGGTGGCCAGTTGTATGGCAAGGGCTTTGGTTAATATTTTGTAGTCAGAGTTGAGGAGGGTAATTGGGCGGTAATTAGCTATATTACTTCTGTCTTTTTTCTTGAAGATGGGGCACATCCAACCCAATGTGAATGTTGTGTTTGGGTCGACTCCATGCAGTTGGATATCAGTAAATACATTATTTAGGGTGCTGACAACATTAAAAGATGGGAGGTCTGATTTGGTGCATTGCAAGTGTATTTCGTGGAGTTTTTTCCACAGTTCATACGGGATTCCGTCGAGTCCGGTTGCCGTGCCTGTTTTGGACTTCTTCAGGGACTCAGCTGTATGTTTTGGTTCGAGCAAGTCGCGCAGGTTAGTGTCTGCATCGGGTGGGAGTTGCTGGGATTCAGGTATTGATTCTATTACTTTTTCTCGTGCTGGGAGGTGTGTTTCAGGAGGGTGGGAGGATTGATCTGCAGATTGCAGGGAGTCGTGGTACTGCCTTGCAATCTCTGCCATTTTGTCTGAGCGGGATACAAATGTTCGAGGGATGGAGTTCAGGATTTCTAAGGTGTGAATTAGGTCTCTTGGTGTTTTAATGCTAAGGACACGCGATAAGTATTTAGATGGGGTTTCGCCATTGGCGGCCCAGTGGGCTTGCCCTTGCATTTGTGTGCGAGCAAATCTTTTTTTGTGTAGGTGGTCGATCTCGCTCTCCAGAAGGGCTGCGTGTGTGCGCAAGTGTTCGGACTCGTCAAGTTGCGGGTCATTATGGGTGAGTGATAGGTCACGCTGTAGGGCACGTATGCGGCTCGTGATTCGTGCTAACGATTGTTTGGCATGAAGTTTAGCTATCTGGGTGATTGCAGTTTTGTAGCCTTCCCAAAGGTGTTGTGCATTTTCTGTGTCCGAGCGGATGGTTTCAGTTAGTGTCTTTTGCAGGTCTATTCCTTTGGCGATGACTTTTTCAAGTAGGACATCATCATTGATGAGGCTGAGTGGCCACGTCCAGCATCCAGGGCCAATAAGGGGTGCATCACGGGGAGAGAAGCGGAAGGTGGTTAGGTGGTGGTCAGTCGGGACCACCGAGGATGATATGGACCACTCGCGGATGCAGGGTAGGTGCTGTCTTTGCAGGTATATTCTGTCTATGCGGGACAGCCGGTCTGAGCTGCTTTGGTAGGTGAAGATTCGTTTGGATCCATGATCAGCACGCCAGCCATCAACTACGTTTAGGGCTAGGCATGTGTCACTGAGGGCATTTGTGGCTGGTGTGGGGTCAGCGTGGGGCGGGGATCTATCAATTTCGTCCTCAACTAGGTTGAAATCCCCCACCATGAAGTCTGGCTTGGGCAAGGAATGGGTATCCCAAAATGCTCTTATCTCACCCCAGAAGTTAGGGTGTTGTGTATAATCATTAGGTGCGTATATATTGAGTATTGAGAATCGCTTCGACTTATGCCATTTTGTTGACAGTAGGGCAGCACGGCCGGGTATTATCTTGGTGAATTCAAGGTCTTTCGTATTTGTTATCTCTCTGTTGATGACAAAAGAAATGCCTGCAGATGCGGTAGGTCGATCGGGGTCTGCTGAGTTGAGTATGTGTAGTCTCTTGGAGTATAATTTGTGTATGTCATCTGTGTATTCATTGTTGAGGTGTGACTCTTGAATGGCAAGGATGCCTATGTGTTGATCTCTCATGACAGAGTGGATGCTGCTCCACTTAGAGATTGGTGAGTACCCTAACTGCTGGGAGTGGCGGCCATTCATGTTGAGTGACCTGAGTGTTATGTTCGCTCTCGTGTTACGGCTAATGTTATTGGGATGTTCGTTGTGGGGTTGGTGGATGTTATTCTGCTGGGGGGCTGGGTGTCCATTCTCAGCTGGGAGATCGAGGTCAGGGTCTACACGTGGGTCGTGGCTGATGCGGGGGTGCACTGGGTGGGGCAGGGGCTCATTGTGGTTATTGTTTATTGGGGGTGGAGATTGGGAAGGGAGCACCACTGAGGCAGGCCCGCCACCGTCCTCCTCAGATGCATCTACACAGGTAGCTCCGGCGGGAAGAGACTCACCTATTCCACGTCTGGGGAGATGCGAACCAAAACCTGTTACAAGACCTGGAGATGTGGGAGGGGGGGGGGTTTGTTGTGGTGGACGAGGTACTTAGCCTGGGTTTCGGCCAGTTTATGGGCCAGGGGTAGCTTGACCAGCTATCATGGTGAGCTATGCATAGGTATTTCAGGCTGTAGTCTCGAGTCCTATAGATTAAATACAGAGCTTAAGCCTCTCGGCATGGCACGCTCAGGCCTAAATAGGCCACCATTCTGGCTTGTGCCGGTGTTGCCAGGTAAGGTCATTCGCTTTCCCGTCCTGTATACAGTCGGTATATTTGGGCGAGTGACCATATTTGAGCATGTCTTTGACTGGCTCATTGGCATGCTTGCGGGGCACTGCGCTATTTTGTGGAGGCTCGAGCCTCCAACTATAACATCAGCAGGAGGTAGTACATGTGGTTTGTGTAGAATATACAGCATTTTTACGTATTACGATTGCTTCTATAGTTCTAGGACACGTTATCCTACGTTGAGCGGTTTGCAGGAAGGTAGAGAAGAGGAATGGGTCACTGTAGATAGGAGGGTATGATGACTGCACGTTGAGGCGGGGTCAGGTAAGGCAGTTGAGTGCATTGAGGGGTTACGGGTTATGACGTACTATATGTTAGGGTTGCGCCTAAGAGAACTGGAACAGAGCGGGGAGGTGATGTTGAGTTGGGTGGTGCAGTTCCTTATGCTCCTGGAGTGGCATGAGCAGCTGGTGGGGGAGGCAGGGGCGGCTGCGGTTGGTCTAAGCCAAATCTGCCACCCCGTCCTCAGCCGCATTGGCCTCATCCACGTGCGCGGTTAGGACCACGTCCTCAGCTTTGACCGCGTCCACGGGTTTGTTGGGCAAAGTGGGTGACGTTGGGGTCATCATGGGAGAGCCAGGTGCTTTCGTATGACGGCCCATTCCATCCGTCGATGGTGGAAAAGGGGCATAGGCCACGTGGGTGAGTTATGCAGTGGCAAAGTGAGCAGAATCCAAAGCAGACCGGGTAGCTGGTGCCATGGAGGGGGGTCTCATATACTCTTTGGAAAAGTGCTTCGCGCAGTTGGTACCATATCGCATTAGTGATACCTGTTGGCCGGTCGCCAAGCAGTACATATTGGGGAATCGGAATGCCGCCAGGGGTGTGGAGCGGGATGCGGAGAAGTGTGATCGATTGTACAAAGTCGTCTGCAAGGACGTCCAACTGGGCTTGTGTTCCATTAAAGTAGCATCGGAGGATTTCACAGATGTCGATGTGATTGGACGGGGATTGTAGGATGGTGGTGATAGCATGGAGGAGGGTCTCCATGTCGTCGGTCGTGAATCTGTCTATTGCGCAGATGATTGAGTGGATCGGTTCTGGGGTGGGGATCGGAAAGACATGGAAGGAGGCACGGGGGTGGGAGATGACTCTTCGAGCGAGCATGCTATGGAAGGTTGCCTGTGGTAGATTCCATAGGAAGAAAATGGGTGGGTTAAGTGTCTCTTGGCCTGCTGTGTGTATCGGGGTAGGTGGAGTGACTGTGATGGGTTCCGGGTTGGCGGCAGAGACCGCCCTGGAGTATTCGATTGTGACTGAGCGGATATTTGCCACCGCCTCAGCGCCACGAGTTAGGAGGTCACGCCCGCTCCAGTTGAAGGGGAGGGCTATGAGGACGGGGTTGGACTGTCCGAAAATGGTTACAAGCTGTGCCGGGGCGACGTTGCATACCAGAACTGTATTACTAGTTTGGAAGGTGCGGGGGAAGCCTTCGGGGGTGGGGCAGTGAATGAGTCAAAGGTGCCTCATCTGTATGCATCCTGAGGGGCTGTATGAGCATTGATGGCTTGGAGGTCTTCCTCGACGAAGTTGAGGAAGGCTGCTACTTGCGGGTCGACTGGTGTGATAGGATCTGCAGGGATAGGGGTAGGTGCGGGTGTGGTTATAGCAGGTACGGTGGCTGTGATATTGGCAGCGGTGGCTGAGGTGGTGGCTAGGGCGATTGTGGTGGCTGCCAGGGCTGCCGCCACAGTTGCGGGAATGATTACCACGGTTGCAGGAGTGTTCAATGAGGTTGTGTGGGCAGTAGCAGGTGGTTGGACGGCTGGCTGATGGGTCATTTGTTCAGTCAGGGGCTGTGATAGTTTAGTCTTTGGTATATGTGGGCCATTAAACAGCTGTTTTCTATTTACCATTAGGGCTGAGTGGACTGTCATCTCATGGTCCATTTTGGGGTTGGTTAGCAGCTCGCTTTGCACAGCTGGCGGCAGTGCAGGAGGTAGGATCATTGGTGGCAGAGGAGCAGGTTCTCCCACTGTTACACTTGCGTAGCTTGGGGCTGATGCGGTCGCATGGACAGGGTGTGGCTGGACTGGACGGAGCACCAGGGGGTGGTTGGTTGTCCACGGCAGCACCGATGTTGGGGGCAGGGCACCCGCGGCCCTTAGGGCGGCGTTGATTAGGTCCGGCGGGTTCTGGATCCAGATGGGTGTAGGCGAGGACTCAAGGTCCATATAGTCGGCATCTTCATCAGACAGGAGTAATTTGGATGTCGCATACGGGGATCTGTCGAGGATTTCATCATCAAACGATAACGGCTCAGCCATGGTCCGAACAACCAGTTGGCTGGCGTGCTCGAGGGGTAGATGGCTAGCAGGTGTGAAGTGGGCTACCAGGGGCTCTTGTGTAGCCGCAGGGTGGCTGGACGAGGATGGTCGTGGAGGATTGGGCTCGTTGTTGGCTCCAGTCGTCGGGCGTGACGGGACTCGTTTTTTCTCAACCGGGCAGGTTATTGCCTTTTGCTTGGCCATGCGGATCGAGCTCATTGGTTTCTCTTCGCTCGGCATTGGATCTGATGCTGTTCTTGCCAAATATGATGGTGACAAAGATAGTACAGTGGGAGGGTTCTCACCTTTGCCAGGAATTGGTTGGGGCTGAGCAGCTATACAGCTGGGCGTGGGGATTGCCGAGTTGTTTCAGGCTCCGCTTTAAAGTTTTCCATCTTGTCGGTGGAGGGGTGGGGGATGGGCACTGGGTGTTTCTTGTTTTGTGTGTGTTGGTCCAGGTAGCCTTGGCATGTGTAGAAGGTGTCGGGCTGTGGCCTGCGGTATTACACAGGGGGTGTACCTTAAGCTTGGGCAGGCAAGTGTGTTTCGTCGGTTTAGGGGTGATGTATGGACGTGCCCTGGGGTGGACATTGTCCATTTGCGATGATGGGTACTAGTTTAATGATTTTTAGACATGGGAACGTCGTAGGACACATAGTCCTAGAGACGTCTGTAGATGACTTTACTGGTATAATACCATTTCCTTGCCCAAGGTTGTGTGGGAACTCTCGACCATTGTGATGGTACGAGATCAAGGAGCCTCCTCTTCTAGCTCTCTTGCATTTGCCTTTGCCATGACCACTACACTCATACTCGCCGCTACCGCCGCACTTGTAACCGTACTCGCATTGGCTGTGACTGCCTCACCTGGCTTCTTCCACCACAGCGCCGTCAAACTTCAACCAATTCTACGATGCAGGATTTGGATCTCGATGACTCCTCCTCCAGTTCGTCAACTATGGGTGGCTGCAATTCGATATACTAGGCTGAACTAGAGTGTCTGTAGACAAGAGTGCTTCAAGTAGGCACTACCTTTGACGCACCTTGCAGAATAATGAAGGTACCCAGGTCCGAGAAGCTTGTGGAGGATAGGGAGACCAGCTAGTACGTCCATCATTATGAGTTCACTGCAATATGTACTTGTTACGAAGCGCATGGCAACCGGCACGCTATCTATCTTTTTTCTTTTCACTCCTATTGTTCCAGCGTTGCGATGACTACGCATCTCGTAGGAGATGCTTCCACATTTATTGTCCTCTTTCTATTATCTCGTCATTATGGACACACGTATCGTAGGATACGTTCTCATACTTATTGTTGTTCATCTACTGCGCATTCACAGGTCGAATAGAGACGGGTAACTAGCATACGTGTCTCGGCATCGGACACCAGTATATAAGACTCTTTGTACCGTATCTATTTCCTTAGCTTAACCTCCTTGGTTATACGACTAGTCTCTTCTCGATACCTCGACGGCCCTTGACATCTAAGTCTGGGTGAACAGCATAGGTCTATTGCTATATTAGCAAGATCTATTGACAAGAACTATTACTTGAAGGGACTTTTCCTAACAGTACTCAGACATAAGTAATTGTAAATGTGACAAGCTGTTGTCGTCCCAAGTCTCCGACGGCGCCGCTGCAGTCCTCCTCCTGCAGCGTTCGACAACACAGCAACTCGGGCTGCCCATCCACAGTAAGTAGGTCACGGTCGTCGGCGTGCCCTCGCGGATGATAGGCGTCAGGCCGCGTTCGCTATCCCGAAGCACGTCGCGCACGCGAGGCTGGGCACGGACAACGTCGACTGTTACGAGATCACCAAGGCATTGTTTACTAACTAGTTTTCTGGGTTACGAACATATTGAATTTAACTCGCTCATGGGCCCTCAACGCGTTCTCCTTACCCTTTGTACATAGTCTTCTTGACCTTCATCAGGAAACACGGAATTCTCCCATAGATGGTGCCTAATTATAGAGTTATCAGTAGTCTGTGTAGGCTCCCATAGGCCTTGCCTTGCCTCTGTATATCACTGTAGAACATATATTCACAACACATGTACACATAGGCAGTATATACAATGACATTCCAACTGCTCTTTTATTTGAACATGCAAAGCATGAGGATGAACACAGCCGCTTCACATCACTGTCACATGGTGTTACACCATCACATGCGCACTTGAATGACCCACAGAAAGTGGGGGGTCTATGGCTAAGCCAAATGGAGTACATACAAATATTCACATTGTAAATACCCTCCATTTGAAATAGAAAAACCCTTCTGCACGACCAATTTGAGGTCACTAGAAGTCGTATACATCACTGTCACAAAATGTTTCATCGTGACATGCAAAATCATGAAATGAAATTGCATTTGGAACGCCGTAGCTATCCTCCGAACCTACTGAGATGACCGCAACACATGAAATGTAGCTATATCAATGTAAGGATTCACCCAGAATGACTTACACTCATCCAAGACATTCTCGGCAGTCCACCGGAGATCAACTTTGGTCCCGAACTTAGGGATCAGATGACAACTACCTACTATACGATCCATGGCGATAACCTCTGTGTTACGATGTCCATTATGTGTTGACCTAGAAACCGAGTGCATTTTTGTAGTAGGATCGACTGCACTGAAGGGCGTGAACCACTCGACATACGCTAAAAGTGTTGTTTGAGTAGCCGCGTGTCTGTATCGCAGCCCCTCCGGCAGCTTGAAGAGCACACAGACTTGCGCTACTTGGAGCCCTGAAGCACAGTCAATACTATCTGCCTCATAGGTGCAGGAAACTCACCTTGCAAAGCTGTCCCTCAAACATGTTCACTCCCACGTCCTGCTCCACTGTCAGTATCCACCTCCACTAATACCGTATCTCTGTGGGCCTGAGTCCCTGGCCCTCCGTGTTTGCCGAGTTTCCGAGGTGTTGCACGTACACATCGTCTGAGCTTCGTTGAGTCCGAGATGATGGGAATAGGTGGATGGCATAAAATCAATTGTCGGTAGATGTCAAACCTGTCGCCATGATTTGGGTTGGTAACTGGTGCTCCATCCAGCCGTGTGAGCATGAGATACGATCATAGAGAGTCTAAGAACCGAGAAGCACCATAATCCAGAACCAGTTTTGAGACTGAGATTCCATAGATTGACAGCTTCTTGGGCAGGCTGTGTGTTGCGAGTTTGAAGAACTGGCGGGGGTGGGCAAAAGCAAGCGGAGTGTTGTTATCTGGTACAGCATCTTCCTCAAATGAATCGTCACTGGTATCAGATGCATTGTTGTCGAGTGAATCATGAGAATGCGCGGTTACCCAATCCAAATACAAATCAAACTCCGCGACTGCCTCTTGCCGACATAACCAGCGGGTCATTTGTTCTGTATAGTCTCTCTTGTTGCTTGCTCGATAGGTGTCTTTTGCATAGTCGATGTGCAGGTGCTCCGGGGACTCCGTGTTGTAACCATCGTAAGAGCCATAAGCTCAGATTGCAGCCAGATAGTGTTGCATCGCATGTATCTTCGCAATATTGAAGTGCGTACATGTTTTCAGCCTCACAAAGATGTCTTTAGATTCATGGAAGTCCCACAGTGCATTTTCCATGGCCGTCAGAGTCTCTGTGGTGTGTGAATGGAATGAGGCATAATAGATGAAGTCGAGTAGGGAGCGCGCCGTGAGAACTACTTGAGGATGTACTCCGGCAGTGAGCAGACCCACAAAAACACGCTGCATTTCTTTATATTCATAGCCGGTCCACTGTGAGATGGTCGAAATGCCATTCTTGAAGAGACGCAAGCTTGGATACCCAGACATGTGCTTGAAATGCTCATCCATCTCTATCTCGGTCATCACATCCATACACCAGTTTACGAGATGATCTCGGAAGACGCCTTTATGCAACTGGTGCAGTAGGTCTGGTGTGAAGCATTCAAAGATGTTCACAAATGGTAAGTCCCCCCAGAATGGATCTTCGACTGGCCATAAACCCTCTGCATTGAATGCAGGCACTCGCCGTCCAGAGGCTTTATGCATCAAGATCATCTTGGTACGTTCGGTTTGCCATGCCTTGAGCATTAGATCCAGGGTTCCTCGGTTTGTAGGGGTCACGTAGCATTTGGGGCAATAACTTTCCTTGCAGCATGCCACCAGACATTGCGCAGGATGATTGGCAATGTATGCAGCCAGGATTGGGAAGACCTTGCGAATATACCCATCCATGCACCACATAAGCACACCATCCTTGCCAGCCTCCATGAGTGATGCAAGAAGTTGCTTCATACAGTAATGGAAGAGCTGATAGCCAGTCACAGAGCGCATCGAGTCAGACATACAGTCGAGTTTTGGGACTGGTAAGTACCCAATCAAAATGGTCGCATGAGTGGTGGGTTTCCTGCGCACTGATTTTGCGATATTGCCAATAGTTAAGTACACTGGCCACGCCGATTTGTCACCACGTTGCAAAGACAGCTTAGTCTTGTCCGAACTAAGGATAATTGGTGCGACTGTCGACCCCATTGGAAGCTTCTCCTGAAGATGATTTACCATCAGAAACTGGTCAGTCTCTGAAGTTCATGCTATGCCGGACTCACCTGCATTTTCCACCACCAGTCACCGGTCCACATTTCATCATAAATCTGCTTCGACCTCCACTCATCCGTGTACACATGCTCAGGTGCATACACCATTGCATCCTTGAATGCAGGGTTCCCCAGAAGCTCCCGAATAACCTCAAGAGGATCCCGTGTCCAGAGCTCAACATCTTCCATTTTGATCTCCCCCTCCTCATTATTCAAATCGCCAGCAATCCGTACGTTGTGACATTTCCAGCCTGCTCCACCAGTTGGAAGGCTGTCAATCTTTTTCAGAAACTGACAATTGTTCTCATAGGAAGGGGATACCCATTCCTGTATCTGGGAATTGTGCTTGTAAGTCATCAAGCTGTATCACGCATCCATAGACTAAGTATAGATTGTTCTCACCATAGGCATTTTAAGAAACTCGTCCGTCTGTGTCTGTCCCACGTTCCTCACCAACCACCTTGCCAGCTCCCACTCATCTGCATCTTCGAAAGGTGCCCACACACCAACGCCATCCTCCTGCTGTTCACGCCGGATACACTCAAACTTTGTCTCACCGGCATCTGAGTACACTGCCCCTGCCATCTTATTCTCATCAAAAAGCTCTGCATATCATCCTGGTGTGTATTCTTCATCAGGTACGTCTTCTACTTCAATATTCCTTCTCAGAGTGGACCCGTTGCGACCATCCCGCAGGTTGGGACTGCCTTGTAGATCATATGGGTCATGGTATTCAACCTCAGGTATGTCGTCTCTGCTGTTTTCATCTACGTTGTGTTCACCGCTCACCGACCGCTCAGGTGCATCGACAAGATCAAACACATTGACAGACGAGCCAGCCAGCTGAAGTCGAAGAGCAGAACGACAAGCAGGAGTATTGGAGATATGGCGAGTCAAGCCTGCCTTTGTAGGCACCTCTCGAGCACAGAAACCACAGGTAGGCATCGTTCAAACTTGCTGTCATCTACTTCAGAAGTTGACAAAGGTATTCATTATCTGCAGCCCCTCCTGCCGCCACTCAAATCCAGGAGCATCTGATCGTCTGCCGTGTCAAAGTCCCACCGTGCATGCCATGTCAGCCGCTGCACATGGAGTTCTCTGCGTGCTGAACTCACGTGAGTACTCTACAGCACCCGTGCAACGTGTTTGTTTGTTGATTCCTCGCGTTTGCTGTGCAGAATTGATAAGGTTTGCTATATAAACCCCCTCTAGTGTTTACCCTTCAAAAGCTGGTGTCCCCGTTCTCACATCAAGTTTCTCGTCTTGCAGTGATTACTTGATTTCGACTACCAGCCGCCAACTGTCCACTTTCAAACTTAACTACTCATCACGCTTAGATCACCAATGGGTTGCCCCTCAAAGACTGCCGTCATCACTGCCATTCACGCAGATACCAGTGCTGGTGTAACCACTAGGCACAGCACTCGTACCTCTGTCCCAACAGCCCGCAAAGTTGACGCTTGTGAGTCCGAAACTCTTGGTATTCTCTGCGACAAAGACCTAACTTCAATTGTAGTCAATACTCTACAGGAGAAGCAAGCTACAGCGACAAAGAAGGCTCAGCAGCAAAAGCTCCACTCTCGCCAAGCAACTGAGGAGGCTAACGGCTTTGAAGAACTTGGTAAGGTGATTAGTATATGCATATGATTGACTGATGTGATCCACTTCCCAGGTCCTGAATCAGAGGATGAGGAATATGATGAGGGGCTCATGGCCTCACTGCAGAAAAAAACAACAGGTATGTATTCGACTTATATGTCCATATACAATACATTAGGGTACCTTCTAGTTTACTATCATGGCAAGTACGGAAGGACCGACTCCGCTGTCACGCGCTCAGCCTCCGCCTGTGTGATGCACTCACGCAGTTGTTTACTCAGATGAAGAGGACGATGCTCAGGCAGAGATCGACAAGGTGTGTACCACTCAGTGTGTCTTTGATGTGGAATCATTTATGACTGTCTACAAGCCGGGGAACGTCCAGGCACCTACCAAACCTAGACTCGTGAGGCATGCTGGGGCTCCGATGCCAAGTATTGAGGATCTCTACACCACTGATGAAGGCCAAGAAGGTCAGATGCCCTCGGATCACAACGGCGCTGGTGCATTCACCGGAAGGGACCGTGGCAATATCCCGACTAGTAGGCATGAGAACCAGGTACGTTCTATGTGATTTCTTTACAGAGGAAGTGTACTATCACCTGTATCTCCTGTTCAGTCTTGTGACAATGCAACCCCCGCCCTTGTGCGTCGTGATGGGCACATTCCGCAGCAGACTCCCAGAATGATGCTCAATGTCAGGACAGCTGGTCCTTGGTGGGATGCATATCCGCCTCAGGTATGTTGCATCTTGTTTGTCCTGTGCATAAGCTATCTAATGAGAGCACATGATAGCATCTGGGAAATTATGCATATGATGCTATGCCACCACCACTGCACAATCCTCGCAATACAGTCCCCAACCCACACAACAACTATCCTCGTCCCTCGACTCCAAGACCCTCTTGTATGCGGGCACTTGGTGCTGCAGACAGTTTCGATGCTGCTCCTGATCTCTGCCCACTGTTCTATTCTGATGCCGAGGACGATGAGCACCCCAGTGAAGCTGTAGAGCAAGCTGCTGGCTTCACCAGGGACATAGATGATCTTGACATGCTGGTGCCTCTGCGTGGGAAGACTCGCAAGGCTACAGCTCACACCACAACAGCAACAACCCACCTCACAAAGACACGCAAGATGGGTGGCGGGACTGGATCACGTGGTCGGATTCGTGTCTCAGAGTTCGGCCCAATGCTGCGCAGTCTTATTATGCTGGCGCAGCACCTCTATCGCTGCAAGGTGATGACTGAGTGGCCATACCCTAATGATGTTGAAGAGCAAGGTATGGCAATGGAAGCATGGACGGCTGCTTGTAAGGTAAAAAATGTGCATATGGAGTTCGATGAAGACATCCTCAAGCTGGTAAGTGCCTGATTGTATTTCGTGTGATGATACTGACATCTCTGCTAGATAACCACACGTGCAAGCCAAGTCCGCGGTGAGCTCAAGACCAAGTCTCGCCCACTCGTCGCATACAAATTTGGTCTCCATGAAAGTAAAGGCCCCAATGGGGTGCGAGAGCTTCGTGATAAGGTCGAGGCGCTCCTCGACGGGTCCTCCTACATCTTTAAGGTGAGTAAGTAGTGGAGCTTTTGTAACGTTCATGTAACCTAACAAGTCGCACTTTACTTAGGATCCAGTTGCCCGTACTGGCCTCTACCAACACCCGATCATCCAAGCGTTGATAAACGAGATGTGGTTTGCAAACAAGAACGATGAAGGCGTGATTCACGGGGAGTACTTCACCCCGCGTATACCTCTCGTTACCATTGCAATGGTAGTTACAGCAGTGTGTTCGCTTTCAGACTACAGATTTTACAGTGCTCATATAGTATCTCAGATACAATGCTCGCTGGAAGAGTGGCAGACTGGCCAGAAGACTGACATACAATTCACTGAGACCATGTATGCATCGCACTTCGAGAACCACTTGCGGGCACTGGAACAATTCGAGCGGAAGACGAAGGACCTGAAGATAATGCCGAAGATACAGAAGAAGTTGTTGAAGAAGGCTCGGTAAGTGGTATTACTAGTCATATCTAAATACATCTAATAATTCATCCTCTAGTGCATATGCAAAGGTCGACGAGAAGGAGCAGTCGGGATCTCGGGAGGTATTTGAAGATGCCGATCTTGAGGCAGCGCGGCGCGAATGGGAGGAGGGAGGGGTGTCTGATAGTGATTAAGTGTGTGCAGTTCCTGTGTTATTTCCTGATCCTCGAATGAATGGGACGTATAGTCGAATAGAATATTAAACTATGATACATTATGTCTGTCTATTATATACACGGTATTTATAGAAGAATACATAGCTCAATATAGTCTACTTTACCTATGCCTTTCAAACCTACAACGGCTATGATAGCCGAAACCTAGCCTATGGGCGCTCGATAGAGGGGGGGATTCCTATGTGCCTAGCAGTGCTATTGAGTCTCTGTAGGTCTATGTAACGAAGTCCGGATTTCCTGATGTTGTGAAGTGCCTTCTTGTTCTGGTCTGAGCAGCAAGATCACGAAGTGTTTTGTCTAGTTTGACGAACTCTTCCATGTAGGTCTGCCTTGTTCGGGCACGACGGCTTGTCTAGGCGCTTTCTAATGAGACTACAAAGGTTTTTTAATCGACTACAAAACGACTGGAAGTCTAACCGCTTCAGTCACTTTAATAAGTCAGCGGGAAACTCGATATTCCGTGACGTGACCACCACATGATCACAGCAATGACGCCATCATGACGCAGCATCGGAAATCCCTTAATGGTCGCTGTAACAGGACATAGTGTCCTTTTTCTCAGCCGCCGCGAAAAAGGACACCTCGCTTGCCCGCCGTGTGATGTGTTCAAATCCGAAGAAGCGTTGGGCCCAGAACAAATATTTCAAACAGCAATATGTCACCGACCACTGAACCCATCTTCAGGAAAGTCACGTCATCCCACACGCTGCAGCCGCCACATAGCTAATCCGTATTTCAAGTCTTCCAGTGGATTCCCCTGAGGTCTGAGTGCGAAGCATATGAATACTTACACGGTTCGTGTGAATGGATTTTTCGACCACCAAACGGTTGAGAGGCCTATCGCCGATTTTGTCGAGGAGCCACAAGGCCTAGTATCACTACTTGAAAGTTAAATGATACCATTCATGGATCGTGCGGCTATAGCATTCCACTCGTACTGAGTGAAGTGCCTTCGATCGCCGCTGAACCCCGCTCCATCAATTATAAAAATCGCTGGATGGTCGGTCTGAAAACGAGGCGTAGAATGACCAGGTTCGTCATCTGGAATGACACGACACGCGCAGTCCAGTCGTCTATCTGGACACCGGTGATGTCGAGCTGTTGTACAACCTCGCAGTCCATTGCCCAGTACAAGTCTGAAACATGCTAGTTGCAGATCCAGTCCGCTTTTCCGATTGCTCGTTAGTGCAGACTAAGGCTTCATTGTGCGTGCAAAGGGCGGTGTCCATCAAGTAAACCATCTACTTGTAGTCATTGGACCGCTCAAGGCCGCCGTATATATCCTTACTTGCCATCATGGAACTCGGGTTGCTGGTGGATGTGACGACTAGGCGCTCTGGATGCAGTATCCACTTCATGATATCTCCGCTGTTCGTCCACGAATTGAGGCATAATTCCTGTGACTGTGGAAATTTTTGGCGTCCATAGATACCGCGGTGGAGCGCACTAGAATACAAGGCCCCCCACCGAAAATACAGGGAAGCAAGGAAGAGGCATCTGAGCGATAGCCGCAAGTAGGTCGTTGACAGAGACATGGTTCCTGAGTATTAACAGTGTCGATGACGGCTGGAAAACCGAATCCAATGTTGCAGAGGTGAAGTGGGAAAGCGTAAATTCTACGAGTTGTGAAGCTGTGAATAGCCCTAATAGACGTTCCACATGCAAGAACACCTGAGGACTGTGATCACGGGATGTGCAGTGGCTGAAGTATTTGTCTATATTTCAGAATATTTGTCCGTGGGAAGCAGCGGAACCAATCACATAAAGGCCTCATGCGGCACAATTGCCGCGCGCACGTCCCACCTCCCACAATGCTCGCAACCGGTCTCTTCGTCACCCACGTCGTCTCTGTCAGCCACGGCTTACTATCCCCTGGCACCAACGAAACATTGTCCTTTTGTTGCTTTCTGAAGACTCTGCTCTTGCTCGAATCCGCGAATGTGAACGGGCTTTGCTATTGCGTCCGTATGCTCTGAAGCTTGGGCGAGGTGCATCTCATGGAGTTCAACTTGTGGGCATTCATCATTAACTTGCTTTGGCTCTACTTGGGTTAAGTTGCTTTGCGGTCCAGTGGAGCGCTGGTCAGCAACACGAGCGGCCCCTGTTACATCTGCTACTATATATCAAACATGTTTCGGCTCGTCGGACCCCTCTACAAGATTCAAACTATATCGGAGGCACGCTTTATCCAATCCGTTCCCTACTCTTGTTGCTGCTGGCTATACCTGACGGTGATCATCAGACTACGTTGTTTGAGAACCTTCTGTAATCCGACACCTTAAAGCTCTATCTGCGTAGGATCTGTCTACCTTCACGTCAAGTTCTAGACTGTTCTTCCTCATACCATCATCCTCTGCTTATCCGACCTCATCAAGCATCTAGTCCTTGCGCGGGCAGGTGTGAGCGTAGTTCTCAGGAAGCCTGCCTCCGCTTTACTCCGGCTCTCTAGGTTATCCTGAGTACTTGCCTAGAACCTATTTCTCCACCTCAAACCGTCGTTTCATGTGGTGTCAGATATGCCTAATTTCCACCGCAACTCGGAACTACCATGAGCTCGGGGATGACTCGGAACTCAGCAGCTTATCCAACATCGGACTTTGTTGCAGCTGGACTGCTATTGTAAAGTTTCCGAAACTGTATCCGCGTGCTTTACTGATCTAGGCAGCGCTAATGTTCGGCACTATTCTGTTCAAATTTCGCTCGAAATTTGTGCTGGGCCGATAGGCTGTATTTTCTTCTGCAGTCGTCACGGTTGCGATTACCTGAAGAGCCTTCCGGATGTGCGATAATCTCCCTAGTCGTCTAACTTGATCTTCCTACTATATAGCTGGATTTCGTCCTCCCTGCGGGAGGTTATCTACTTACGCAGGGTACGCCACAGTTCCGCCACGTGCACCCGTTGTTTGTTTCGATTTGTCCTCTTTCAGTAACCTTCCCACGGTTCACCACTTCCTCCCAACGGTCGCTTTATCGACCTTCCAAGTGCCGCCCTCTCTACTGCGATCAGCGACGCTGTATCTGTTCACCTCCCTGTTCTCTCATTGTCATGGCGTTCTTCGTCGTTTTCTTACAATTAGCATGCGCACTCGTTTCGCCCGTCATGGCGCACTCCTCGAACGGGATGGACATGTCGATGGACGGCGCAATGTCGCTCGCAGAAGGGCAGATGCTGACGTACCTGCATTTCACGCCGGGAGATGTACTGTGGTTTGACGGGTGGGTGCCCAAGAGCACGGGCGCCATGGTTGGAACTTGCATTGGACTCTTTTTGTTGGCTGTCCTGGAGAGGTGGATTGCGTGCATTAGAGCCTTGTCGGAGACGGCTTGGTGGAAGAGGTGAGCCTCGCCGTCCTTCTCTACCATTTAGATGAGAGTTGGTGTACGGAGTTCGGAGTTCATTATGTCCCGTGTAGTGGACAGCAAGCCTTGTCAGACAAGCTCAACAACCCTTCCTTGCCGAAGTCAACGCGGCCCGTGCTGAAGGAGAAGTCATCAGCCACTTCCATCCCTGTCCTTCCATCTGTTCCGCTGCCGCACGGCTCTCGCACAGCGCTCCCATTCATCCCGTCGAACGATATCCCGCGCGGGATTATGTACGCTGCGCAAGCTGCTTTAAGCTTCACGTTCATGTTGGTCGTGATGTACGTTTTATCTTCGTACTTCTATGGAGTAGTCTGAATGGCTTCCAACAGGACTTTCCAAGTCGGTTTCATTCTATCTGTTGTTGTTGGTCTGGGCGTTGGAGAGGCTCTATTTGGTCGTTATATCAACGTCGGTGCTCATCTTGCATGAGACGAGAGATAAGATGCTTGTTGTATTTCGTATTCTTTGTATGATGTCACGTCATGATAACGACTTTTCTTTCTGTGCTCCTCTTCCCGGGGTGAAGGATAAATCTCGTAGCTTTCGTTAGTGATACATACAAGTGCGTGAACATACGTCAAGTACATCGAGTCTACAAATCGAAAAGCACAGATCATATAGCAAACAACTCAGTGTGCAACGACACCCCACCCAACTCCACCCCCCTGGTCGCACTAATCCTCGCGACCGCATTCTGCGCCTCCCGCGTCATTGTCTCCGGTCCACTGGCACACACCGCAACACCACCTCCCAAACCAACCCAATCAAGCTTAGTTTTCACATCTACCTCATCATCAGACGGCGGTGAGGCTGACGATAGTTCAGGTAAAGTAACGAGGTCCTGAAGGAGGGCGTGCACGGTCGGGCGATGGATGGTAACGACAGAGTTGGGAATGGACGGGACGGCCTCAGGGTCGCACAGGCATGTGACGAAGATGGAAATATGCAGGTCAAGCGAGGTACCAGCGCAGATCCTCGCGATTTGGATGAGCTGTGGGGCGAACCACTCAATGCACCCTGTAGAAGATGTGATAAGCAGGTGTGAACAACACTCAGTAAACCTGACCTACCGAAGGACTTGATACACCAGGCAAACTCGATCCGCCTCGTCTTCTCACCACCCTGCCGACTAAGTTTACAACACCGCCCCACAATATCATCGAGCACCGCCAGCGAGAACGTAACGCCAGACCCACCGGCCACCAGTAACGCACTCTCGTATCTCCCGAGATCAACACTGCACCCACCATATGGGCCATCCAGCATAACTTGGACTGGCACACTGGATGGCTCGCCCTTCTCGTCCTGAAGCACCAACCTGTCCAGCTCGCGGCAAGCGTACTTATGAAGTGCGTTCGACCAATCGCCGACTGCGCGTGCGCCGAGGATGAGACCAGGGGTTGAGAGGCAGGAGGTAGACGGAGGTGCGTTGGCGATTGTGAGGGGGTGCGACTCGAAGACGCGGTCAGAGTGGAAGACGCGTAAGCGGACATGCTGACCGGCTTGCCAGCCACCATCGCAGTCGTTCACATTGATCTGTAAAATCATTTTCGAAGAGTGAGGAGAAGGAGGCCAGGGTAGGATATGTAATTGCGTACGAGGGCCATGCTATTGGAGAGCGGCATTACGGTAGCGTCTTTAATTCGGAACCGGAGGAGGCGCAGGAGGATATCCAGACCATAAAAGGCTAAGGGAGGGAAGATCCATGGGGTGGCATAGATGGTGTGGTAGCAAATAGTGATGAAGAAAGAGACTGACGCGAGTACGCTGTGCCATTACCATTAGACGCCACAAAGTACTGGACTTTGCTGACCGCTGTACTTACTGGATGTAGAAGAACACTTGGTAGAAGTATCTTCGCACAGGTCTTAGAGATGTCAGTACGATGATGCATAGCAACGCGAATGCTGCTACGCCAGATGTTTCCTTCTGCTGGCCAAGAATCGGTAAACCGAACGCAACGTGGTTGCGTATCCACAAGGAGCCGTGGACGAGAGCACCAATAAACATGCCTCGGCCTGACCATCTATGAATGTAATTGAGTTTCTCGTAACCATTGCCTGGCCTTAGGAGGAGCGATAGGACGGAGTTCTTCGTTGCGAAGAGGAAGACGACTGGTAACTGCGCGAGGGCGAGGAAACCTAATGGATATGTCTGTATGATGAGAGTAAGAGAGATGTCCCAACTTCACGTACCAGCTCGATTCGGGTTATCAATTAGAGGGGCATTCTTGATGATGCATACCAGTAAAGTAGCAAGGTACCCTCCGATCACCAAGACTGTTATCCCGGAGTATTTGCTCAAGACTTTGATACCCTTTACAGCAACTATGTGCACTCACATTGTCCCAAACTAATCTCAGACTTCGGAATTGTCCACAGCAGAGCAGAGATCGCAGTCCTAACAATTCCACTCAACGTGCTCCATCTTCGCTCATGTCTCGGAGTCACATCCCCTATCACTGCGCTCTTGTATCCCTTTCCGCGGAAATCTTCCCGTATCCCAAAGAGAGTATCAAAAGCCCGACCACGTCGGACTGCTCGCAAAAATCGAGGCAACGCGAGTAGGATCGCGAAACCAGTAAACGAGGCCCAGACAATCGAGAACTTGCGCTGCCACTTCGGATCTTCAACATATGAGCTTTCATAGTTCATTTGCAATGTCATCAGTTTTGTTCCTGATTCTTTCGAGGGTCGCTGATAGGAACTTACTTGTACTGCTGAAACTCATCAGGGATTATGGGTACGATTCCTGACATAACGAGCTTGTCTAGGTCCAGTATTCAACAGTACCGTGGTCTTTGCTATACCTTCCTGTTAGTAGAAAAGCTGTCAGGTAGCGGCGACGGCGTCCAGGTAGTCTAGCTTGGAGACAGAAGAGCTACTGTAACTTAGCAGCACGAAAGCCAGAGGGGTAGCGACGCCACAAATATGCATCAATAAAATGTGAAAAAGTTTTTCACCGCAGCTCTCCTTTCGGAACTTCACTCTCACGGTGTGTGCTTCACGGTCACTACAATCACTCATTGGAACAGTACCATCGGTCAATGCGAACAATACTAGACTGGCTATCATCATATTCACTCGACGCGCAACACGTTGTGGAAACACTTCGGACGCGAGAATGCAAGGATTAGGCAACTGTATGATCTAGTCTAGCAAAAACCAGGGTATGAACAATCGAAAACGTCGGGCCACAGTTGAGTGGAAGTGTATTCTATGGGCTATCAAAGGACCATCAGTTCCACTTTTATGCATCGAGGGTTATCAAGAAGCACTCACTATCAATCAAACACCACACAAACGAGCCATTATGCGGGAGCGTTCGCCTCACCGCCCATCAGCTCGTAGAGCTCATCTGAGGCTTCCTTCAACGACTCTTCGAATGCCTTCAAAAACTCTTCATCACCCTTCACCCTCTCTTCGCCCGCGATGTAATCATGGGGCAATGACACCAACACATCCCGGCCAACAAGCTTGATCTTCAAGCCCTTCCCCATCACTTGCCGCAGCTGTTCCGCGCACTTTGCACCGCCCCGAGACCCGTAGGTAACCATCATCGCAGGCTTCCCGTGCCATTCATAGTAGAGATGGTCGAGAGCGTTCTTGAGTTCGCCGGGGTATCCCCAGTTGAACTGAGGAGTGATGACAACAATCGCGCCGCAAGAGCTGACGAATCTGCTCCAGTCACGGATAGGCTCGGTCGGGTAGTCGGAGAGTTCTTTGACGAGAGATGGCATCTGTGGATGGAGAAGGGGGCCGAGGGGCTGGGGAGGGGTGACGGGATCGACGACGACGATTTCGATCTCGTCAGGGATGTTCTTTTGGAGAAAAGTAGAGACCCATTTGGCAAGTCCAAGGGCGTTACCACCCTTTCGAGTGCTTCCAAGGATGACGCCGATGCGTTTCGAGGTAGCAGTAGTGGTGGTGGCTGACATCGTGATTATGTGGACTGGGACGGGGACGGCAGGTGTAGGCGGGTGTTGACCGATGCGGCTGGAGGCTGGGCTGCGACTGACACAACGTAACACATCCGTTGCTTATATCTAGCCAGTAATTTTGCGCGCGACGGACAGCGCTCGCCACCGCACTTAGTCAAGTTTTCTGTGGAACCGTCGCTGCAAACGCTTAAAATAGCCATAGCTTAGTAGTGCACGTGGAACGCAGCAAAGAACTGACTCACCACCTTCCCACCGAGCCCCTCAAGCTTGTTCCAGGAACGAGAGTGGCCAATGGAAATACATCTGAGGACTCACTGCCAGCCGTATCAGATAACTGCGCCGTTCATATCGCATCGCATTCATGAAGCTTTCCCGCGTTATGGTTCGATTACACCTGAGGAGAGACATATTCACCCACACCTGCACGTTGGGATCTGCACCAGCTACACAACATTGCTCAGCTCCTGCTGCTGCCGCTGTTCCTCTCGGAGTATCCGCCTCGCCTCCATCAACGCCTTTCCAAGCAGATTCAGGCCCCACTCTCGGTCCAACTTTGTCAGTGCACTCTTCTCTCCGAACCCAATCCCCCAAATCCGGTCCCGAGGACTTGCTTCCACCAGGACCTTGTCGTCCGTGCTTAACAACGCTTCCCTCAATTCCTCATTCTGCCTGAATTTGTGCAGGCTTCCTTCCAGAACTATCCGCTCTCTCTCCTTTTTCCATGTCTCATCATCAAATGGCGTCACCTTCCTGCCCAGTGCCTTCACCGCAGCCATGTTTTTCTTCGTCGTGCCCTCAATTGCCAACACAGCGTTAAGAGTCTCGATATCTGAGAACAGGAGAGCTTTCTGCGCCATCATCCAGTGTTCTGCCGTCTGGAATGTTATAGTAGATGGTTGCCCATCGATGTCGACAGGAACTGTAAACGGCGACGGATACCACTGTGATGCCCAGCCGTTATGTTGCTCGGGCGTCCAGAAGAAAACGTACTGTTCCTTGTTCCTGACAGGTTGCGCCTTAGGCATAGATATGATGAGCAGAAGAATGGGGTGAAGTTGTGAAACCGCAGCAAGCGTGTTGAACATATATCTGTGAATCATCAAGTCATATTGTCAGAAGGACCGAGTCACGAGGAGTTGGTCAGAGTCAAGACTGTGCAGGCTCGTCGGCCTCGCATGGTGGGGAGAACTCGGCCGGCACTGATATTTGGTGCTATTTGTCTTTTGTGGCATGTTAGAAGTTATTCCCCTCTTTTACACATTATTTCGTCCAACAGATGCCCATCCTTGCCTCGCAGTATATACTAAACTATGTAGTGTATTATTATACAATATGTGTTGAACAACCAGAGTCATTGCGGCAGGACCGTTGAGTCCGCCATCAGTCTAATTCAACCTAGTAGGTGGTTCCAGCCTTCAACAGAAACAACGTAGTAGAATAGCATCGAGATCATATTATGATGTTTTAGATTCGGAAGAGAATACAAACCGGCTCCTCTTGACGCAGATTGCTACAGGTACCAGAGATGGGCACACCAGGTACGGCATCACAAGGAACATGTCGAAACTCACAGCAAAAATGGCGCACAAGAACGGCGGGAAGTACATGTCAAAGCTCGAGATATGTAAGTAGTACAGAGACGAAGAACTACCGGGAGATCAAGTCAATGACAGTCGAGCATAGCTCGAGACCCAGTGCACTATTCCGAGTGCGGTACTGCTATCTGGCAAGCTTGACAGATTAATTAGTCCACAGGGAATCGAGCAAGCAATCTCAGATTCGAACATGGCGGCCCAAGAGTTGCCCAGGATGCCACGAACATTCAAGCTAGACTTCCATCAGCCTCCAATGCGGCCACTTCTTCCCGTCGTGCACAACAAGTTTTGTCCAGTGCACTGTGTTGAGCTTTCGAATGTGCACTGCCCAGTCCGGCCCTCTGTCGCACCCGCATTTCAAGATGTGCATTCGCCAGGTAGCAAACATTGCCATAGCGCGTAGATCATATGCCCGCAGGTGTTGGATATATGAAGTACGGAGGGTGCCGAACATCATGATGGCACGCTGGCATTTGCCGGTAGGATGAAAAGCAAGCCAGATTGCCGCGTTGACCCCCTTTACATACATAAATGGCAATTGCTTTACAGGATCAAATGATTTCAACAAGTCCAAAAACACTATTCATCTCGACATTGAATGATCATTGCGCAACATTTGACGCCAGTGAATGATATTGCGCTACAAAATTTATCAGTACTCTTTGGCTCCGCTGTTCGAATCATTTGCAACGGGTGTTGAAGATATTGGAGAATTGCTGGTGCTGTGATTTGTGATGGTCTTCCTGTCTCTCTTTTTTCGGAATATGATCTGTTCGCAGCTGACTATTGGTATAGCCTAAAGAGATTCGCTATAGCAAGAGTCCTCATGCAGTGTAAGGTATGTTAATGAAGAGAAACTATCCGCACATCTAGTTGACTGACACCGAGAATCATTTCAACAAGTGACGGCCACAATTGATGTGATATGATGGTGCACTTCTCAGCCCGATGTTGATATTGGTGCCTTGAACTGCGGCGGACCAGTAATACTCCTCCCTTGTTGATGGCGGAAGCGAATGCGATAGATTGCAATATTTGCCCAGACATACATATATACTGCGACAAATGATACATTACTTGGTCCGCGAACGATCCCATACATGATTATAAGATCCGCCATCATAGCATAAATACGAGGTAGCTATCCCGAGCCCCTGAAATTTAGAGTAATAATATGTTTATACATAATGTGAGCAGACCGCGATCGATCGAAGATTATAGAGCGGGGGATCTACAAGCTTCAACTCCGCAATGCGACTTGAAGCATGGCAGAGTAGTACTCGTACTCCTCATATTCGCTATTCCAGGAGCCAACTGTTGAAACGATAAGCATACCCCCAGACGCCTGGTCCAGCGCGAACTGACGCGTGCTCCCCTCAGGCTCCCGGAACACTGTCCGAGACAGAGAAGGACAGTGGGCATGCCAAAGTTGGCTGTTTTGTTGCAAGTCAGATCCGAGATGGGCATCGAACATATGACGACCCGTGACGCGGACGGTATGGAGGTTTGGGCACTTCTCGACGGTCTTCTCGAGATCCGAAAAGGCCTATTAACACAATGTATCACCACAGCGATAGCGACATACAACAGTTACTCACATCAAAGAGGCGGAGCGTCGGAACTTGAATGTCAAGGAAAGTAACAGTCTCGAGCAGTCGCGCGTCTTTGCTAGCAAACACGGGAAGTTCTGATGTAATAATGTGATTCCGGGGTGCCGGGCGGAAATGAATGCCGAAAGTGTGGATAGGGCGTGAAGATGACGCGAAAGTTGACTTCATTTCCTCGTATCCTGATCCGCCGTCTTTGTTATCGAGAGTGAAGTCCAGAACGACACGTTCCACCGGTCGGCTTGGAATTAACTGCTGTAGAGTATTAATTTTTGCGCAGATCATACGCAGGTTAGGAAGAGCCAAAGAGGAGACCTCGACGTGTTCGTCCCAGTGTGCCAGATACTTGTTCGCGAGCACGAGGACTTCCATACGACGCTGCTTTTCGAGCCACGATGTGAGAACCCCACCCGGTGGGATGTCCGTCACGAAGGCCATGGGCTGCGCAGAACATTGAGTAAGAACCCATGCCTCCGACGGAGGTAAACCGATTAGGTGTAGTTCATCTAGATTGTCTAACACACCCAAAGCATCACCGATTAGGCGGAAGAAACCACGAAGAAGCTGTGGATTCGTTTGCTGGGCCCACGTCGATAGATTAATTGAGAGCTTGCGAACATAGCCCTGACGGTACGCGCGTCTGGGTCTGAAAAGAGAGTGCATTGCGTGGATTGTGCTCCGAAAACCCAGCGTCCCAATCGCACTGTATAGCACCGGCTCGCTAATGACTTGCAAGGCGCGACTGGTATATGAAAGCGCCCAAAGTTCTGTCGGGTCTGCGTTTTGAACAATTTTTTCTACTAGTTCGACTGGTAGTGGCGGTAAAGCCATGATGGACTATACAGCTGCAAGGATCAATCACCGAGACAGAAAATCATGTGGATCAGGCGTACCTGGAAATGCTGCGTAGCGCGAATTGAGCTGTAGAAGAGTGGGCGACGAAGGGGTAAGACTTGCACATTTTAGGACGATGCAACGTTTATATGATGCCTGGACAGGGACCTAGCAGTTACATAACTGGGCACTAAATGAAAGCCGACAAACGCTCCAGTCACCAATCAGCCGCCTGCAATAATCGTTTCAGGGCTCGGCCTGATCCGTTTAGCTCACTCCTGCGCGCTCATCGCTCGATGGCGCCGCCAGCGCCTCGATCCTAGGCTAAACACACGTAAATCTCCGAGCGGAAGCAAAGTTGACATGCCGAGAGTCACTTGCCTTGAGACTGAGGACATACTGGGTCCCACTCCGACTTCATTAAGAATCTATGAAGTCAGCGATGAGCCAACAATTGAATTAAGTAGGGTCATAAGACATGACCTAGATATATACCGATTCTGAATCTCCCAAATTCGAAAAGCACTCCGGATCCTGCGTCTACACGCTATGCATAGTCGAGGTTGGACTAGGAAGCACTAGCTTGGGCGCTCTATGTGCCCAGTCACACTATACACGTACAGTGCCTTGCTTCCGATGATGACGGTCGCTTCCCATGGTTCCATGATGCGCTATTTCGGGAAGACACTAGTGTGGCTGTGACTGCTGTCGGGCAGTGCTGCGCCATCAACCGACGAAACGCTGGTTCCTGCTCTGGTAGCGCTACACTTTTGCTCTCTGCGACAGTCTTGACTGGCTAGCCTGTTTCAAATCACTCTCTAGCGACCGATTGTTCAAGCAGAGTGAATCGTGACACCGAGTCGTCCAAACTTACCACGCCGGATTCGTGGCCGAACCACTGTACCTCGCCTTAAGCAACATTCTGGGACAAGCGGAGGGCAAGCTCTGCTTGTCTCCATCTGTCCAGGCTCCAGTGCGATATCTATTTCGGCCTTCCAGTACGCGTTCTTTCCGCAACGCCCTAGCGCTGGAATTTGAGAAGCCCCTAATTAGAGTTCCAGATATAACGGTCTTCAAGTTCGATGTAAATTCGACCCTCGTCCTGACAAGTCAAGACTATAGATTGCGCTCGGAAGAGATTCCACTCCGGTGGTCGTCATTCTTGTAGACAAAGTTTCACGAACGAAAGCGGTTATCGTACCAGCGGCAGGTCAGAAATTTAGTCCACGATTGCTCATCCACGAAAAGAGAATAATACATCAGTTGTCTCGACAGAAAATGTTTCGACCCAACTGGTTCGCCAGAAATTTTCGTCTCTTTAATAGATGAAACAGCCTTGCCCCATCTAGCACGTCAAAGCACTTACGGTGCCTACAGTGAAGTAATCGAGTACTGTGACTCACTGTCTCAGTTTTCTCCCCTATCGTTTCCCACAAAACACCAGTCCTGGAATGTGCCTGCTTCACGGTTCAAAGTTCCGTCGATCGTCCGCCGGAAGCAAAGCCCGTTATATGCCGAGTCCCGGCTGTAATCTTGCTAAAATGAGGACGACTGAAACACCAAAGGCTCCTACCGCACGAGCAGCGAGAGTCGAGCTGACTACCTTGAAGTGGCGAAGGGCGCTAGAGCTCATCGACACTTTCAGTTCGCAGCTCCGTTGCGCTGGCTTCTCTTGGCTAAGCTGGCGGTCACTAGTTACCTATGTGGCTGTCCGGTCCTTGCTCTACTCCAAAACTCTGTCAAGAGTTCCCGAGAGAAATTTTCTTCATAGCAGGGACCCCTTCACGGAGTATTTCACGTTGCCGGCCCTCTAAAGCTGGTATGGCAACTACTCGCAGGTGCGACGTGTTCGAGCTTGGTGGCCTATAGTATCCTGCAATATCAAATACCTGTTGCCCTGTTGCGTTGTAGACTTTGCTATGTCTGGGCCGTGGCTTCCAATACGAGACTTGGTTTTCTGGGGAAGATGGCTGCTTGAGTAACGGGATGTCTTTGGATGCCGTCTACAAGTTCCGCCGAAATCACGTACACGTCCTTCAAGTCATATGCCTTCAGGCAGTCCAAGTTCCTGGGTTTTACTCTCACCGCAGTCGTTTGTAGGACATCAGTT
The DNA here is from genome assembly GCA_001632425.1 of Neolentinus lepideus HHB14362 ss-1. NCBI lineage: Eukaryota > Fungi > Basidiomycota > Agaricomycetes > Gloeophyllales > Gloeophyllaceae > Neolentinus > Neolentinus lepideus. The sequence goes on from KV425603.1 coordinate 46,174, forward strand.
TGGACACCGACAATGACTTCTTAGTCTCTTGCGTGAAACAGAACCAGCGCACCGGTACGTAACGTACCCACCCCATTGATTGTTCATGCCACTGAGCCAGTGCGTCTTTCCAGCAAGCGAGAGCGACTTCCGATGCGATGGAATCACGGTATGTTCTAATTCTGCTGTGTACTTGTGTCTCAGCCATCGCTGACTTACCAACACTGGATTCAATGTAGATGCCGGAGTTACGCGGTCAGATCGTCAGTGTCGAAAGAGACTTTACAGAAATGCAATAATCCGCAGTGGCGATGCCGCTACGGGTCCTTTGGCCCCTAGAGAACTCCACTGGCTATATAGCTTCTTCTGTGCTTCTGACTGTCCCATGCTTCCTGTCATCTTGTTACTTGCGGCACATTTTTCACTGTACCCTCCAGAGAATTCCTTTGGCTTTGGACTCTTATCGTGGCCTATCGGGTATTCTTGAAAGGCCGAGTCATTGTATACAAAGTCCAAACCAAGACGTGACGGAAGGATCCTAGTTTGGTCACGTCCGAGTTCAGAGATGGCCCACTGCTTATCCGCGGCGACTACAGTATGTGCGACGTGTGGCACCTTGTTTTACTGCTTCTCAGGGATTCGTCGGGACAACAAGCATCGGAGCAAAATCTCATACCGAATTGCCCGCTCCAAATAATTCGCCCTCTACCCTCCCTCAGCTCGACGCTTCAGGCTGATCAGTATGATTGCCTCCCGACACGGCATATGCAGCCCGGCTCGCAGTCGGGCCGCGGTTCGCTAGTTTTATGAGCCCAATCCAAGGGTCTTCTGAACGTAGGCTCGCGGGAATGAAGATCGCACTCGAGATTTACACAGAAACGCACCCGTGTGCGGATCGGTATTCATCATATATGCCGGCACGTCTTTTTTGCTGCAAGCGGCCATTGTCGTTCATGCCACAGGTCCTAACCGATGGACTATATCACATTGAGCTTTTGACACCCTTGTGATGCAACAGGCGGACAGTTGACAAGTCAAACCATTGCGTTCTGTGGGAGTCCACACAGCCTTGAATGGCGCGATAATTCTACATGGACGCCAATCACTTCACCGTGATGGCTGGTGGCGTTGCAGAGTCTTGATGCGCGACCTCTGACTCGCGCTCAGGCTATAGCTCGGCCTGACGGATCTGAAGCTATGTGTCGATATGTTGATAAACCCCAATTCGTGCACCGACATGCTGGTAAATGCCTCCTGAACGTCGTGACCATCGCCATTCGGGTTCCTTTCTGGACACCGACTTACGGGATACTAGGAATGTTTCCTCGATCTGCACTTATTCCAAGCAGTGATGCACCTTGTCACCGGTGTTATTCTCCCCGAAGAGCCAGACAGGTCGACGTAAGGCACTCGCCTACTACTCCGTCGGCACACTCCTCACCATTCCTCCATTGTCATAAGCTGTATCGCGTCAAAAAGTCAGCCGCTCCTCTAGCTCCTAGGAAATATCTTGTCCACAGAATCTGAAATAAGAAAGGAAATAATCGGCACTATCCTACGCTCCCGATGATTCTCTGTGGCATGATCTACTCTTCGGGTATATCAATGCCGAGGACCGGGATGACCAACAACCATCACTGCTTTATGTCGGCGCTATCGAGAATTTCTCGCCATGTGGCGTATTTGGCCACACGACCGTACTATTGAAAAGCTTGCGCAGGGCATCGTGCTATTTCCTAGAGCAACCAGCAGGAAAAATGAAACTTGTTTCCCGCCACTAGCGGTATCGGTGCCTTGCCACTATTAGTGTCCTACTACCATCAACATCGCTTCCCCTTGAATTTAAATTAAGCAGAGACGCTAGCTCCAGGGATACATGCCCGTCCTTGGTGTTAACGGTACTGCGTCTGCTGACAATCGATAGGGGTCGCGCGATCGTCAGAAATCTTCCGTAAGTCCGACTCAGACACTCTTGATCCTTGGAGTAAACCTCGATGTCTAATGTACCACAAGCAATGACATCGTCCTTGTGTGCATGAAACAACGAACAAGCTGCTAGCGGCTTGTCGCTACTCGTGCTTCCCAACGTTGGATGGGGAGGAACTGAGACGATCCGTCCCCGGCAATATGATAGATGACCGGGCAGCCCACTGGGTTGTTGGGAACACGTGTTCGCGGCGAAGAAGGATTGGCATTTCCCAGATATCTCAGTACCTGACTATAAGCGAGAGCCATAGGTTGGACTTTTTAAGAGCTGTGGCGCTAGCTTAGCTTGGGCCGAACCACTGAGTGATTCAGTAACAATTCTATTGCCCTTCTACACGCCATTCCATGATATCGATATCATATACACTAGAATTTCCAATGATCCAAGCTCGCAACTCCTCTCTCGAACGGAAATTCTCCACCCCAGGCCATAACGTCAGACGCACTGCCGTTCAAGGCATCTGATAATTCCCCTACTGCTGCGCGGGCGGCCGCTAGATCGGGAACACGACCTGCTTCTATCTCCTCTTTTGAGCTCTGGATTGCCTGCGTAATATCGGCATCTATCATAGCCAGGGCATCAACCATGTCGCCCTCTGTCTCCCACTGTCGACCCCACGTAGCCCGGATGATTCCTGCTAGAAGACCAAGACTAGCAAATCCCATCCCTGCGCCATACAGAGATCTAGCGCGTGTTAGCGCTTCGTTAAGGCCAGGAGCCGGTTTCGACAAGCCCGATGGAGGACTTCTCAGAAAGAGCGATGCCGAAGGCGACAATGAGTAAGCATTTACTTGTGCCAAGCGTACTCTCGCGATCTCTGTGAACGCCGAAGCTAGCGCTGGAGAGTGGGTCGCAAGTAGCGTGCGCATAACGGCTCTCAAGCTAGAACTCAGCAGTCAGTTTCATGACATGGACGAATGGAAGCAGCATCTACTCCTCTGGCCGCATGTTCGCTATCATTGTATCGACCATGAGATTTCTGGAGGAATATCGTCCTCAGATAGTGCAGAAGTGGAAGTTGTGGACTGACTTACACATGGCCACTCGCCGCCCGGGCCTCATAGGCATGTGGCGGAGTGATCTCGGGGGAAGGCATGAGAGAAAGATGTATCGGTGTTAATTGGGACTCAACTTGCGACTGGACGAGCTTGGGGATTTTATAGGGAGTACCAACACATGACTGTGATGTGTAACCGGAGGAACATTTCGAGTGCGACCTATTTCCCGGCCGCTGCAGCATCGATGAATGAAATCAGCAAACGGATCCGCCGAAGAGGATCGTGCCAGGAAATCAAGTCAGACAGATGTGATTTCCAAAGCAGATCTGTCCTGAAACGGTAGAACGCAGCTCATCACTTATAAACCCTTTCTGGGATTTCCTTCCTCATGGACGGACTGGTTCCGAGATGGGCACAGACCTTGAACATGAAACGGCGAATAAAACCTCCCGGGCTTTTACGAATGAATGTAAGACCCTGATCTAGTCCAATGGCGTCTCGCCCGAAGACACACTTCGCTTGCGAAGATGACGGCGGATGCACTGCACAGGAGAACATCGTTGACATGCCGGAACTCGAGCAAACTCCATAAACGTCTGATGGCTGGCGATTCAACATTAACCGGCCTCTTGATCTATGTTCTATATTGATCCCTGGATTCCCATAAGAAGGGACGCTTTCCGAGTGCTCAGCATCATCCTCCACTGGCAGCATTAATTATCATGGTTCGATACGATCCGCAGATGGAGACATTCCAGCTGGGTCCTTTTACGGTCCCTCGACTTTGGACGGGCCTCTGGCAGCTATCGAGCAACGCCTGGGGTACAGCTCCCGCGCCCAAGATACGTCGAGAGATGGCAAGGCATGTCGAATTAGGCTACACCGCGTTTGGTTGGTTGGGTGTACTCATCTTGACGATGCGCCAGTACTAATAGCAACTGTCATCTAGACATGGTGAGATCATCCACATCCTGTACCAGACAACAAGAAGTGACAACAGCCTTCGATCATAACCTACTTTAGGGTACGTTGTTCATCCTAGTTCTCATATCTGCGACCTAATGATCTATATCTTGCCAGCGGACCACTATGGAAGCGCAGAAATTCTTTTCGTGCGCCTCTCTATCTATAGAGCATGCCGTCCACTCACTCCTAAAACAGGGCCAGTTTCAGAAGACGTTCCCACCGAGTCAGAAAGTTGTGGGCGCCACCAAGTGGTGCGTTTTTAGACCGACACAGCCATCCCGACAGTTAGTCGAGGCTGCGGTTCGAGAGCGTATGAATCGGATGGGAACACAGTCTGTAGATCTGTTGCAGGTGGCTACATCATGAAATATGGGCTCTAAGAATATCAGTGACCGATTATTTTCGCTGGCCAGTTCCATTGGCAAGACTATTCAGACCACGAGTATATCACGGCGCTTCGTCATCTCCAAGATTTACAGCAAGAAGGCCTTATCACTGCCATAGGATTGTGCAACTTTGACTCAATCAGAAGCGATGAAATATGTACACAGCTCGGTCCCGGCTCTATCGTGTCTAATCAAGTGCAGGTGCGTGTGAGTTTCATATGGAGGGCCATCACCGGACTATTTTGCTTACCCAATCAAGTTTTCACTCATCGATACTCGGCCACTCCACGGAATGGCTTCCGTATGCGAGAAGCACGGTATGAAGCTATTGACTTACGGCACTTTGGTCAGCCACCGAGCCCTTTCTCTACACGCCCTCGTGGTGACTGACTGCCTGAGCAGTGTGGCGGTTTCTTGTCCGACCGCTGGCTCCACAAACCAGAGCCAGATTTGTATGCCGGTAATCTCACACCGTCCCAGCGCAAGGTATGAGCCATCGGACCCCCATCGTTGATCTTCCACAGCTCAACTTCATCTTTAATGCAGTACCTGGATATCATACTCCGAGCGTGGGGCAACTGGGACCTGTTCCAAGAGCTTCTCGCTGTACTCCGTGAGATTGCTGATCGTCATGGCCGCGTTAGCATAGCAAACATAGCCACACGCTGGGTCCTGGACCATCCCTTTGTTGGCGCCGTCCTCGTAGGTCAGTCTGATCATGCATGGTCAAACCTTCGCCAAGTGGTATGCTGACAGTCCGCGGCAGGGTCTCGCCTCGGAGTCTCAGAGCACACTGACGACAACCAGAAGGTCTTCGGGTTTGCATTGTCCGCCAAGGATAATGCTGAAATTGAGGCCGTACTTGAACAGTCGAATGGACGGCGAATGATCACCAGCATCGGTGACTGTGGGGCCGAGTATCGCTGAGCGTCTAGTGAAAGGATAAGCTACCCTGTCACCGATGCACCGGAGCGTTGATGGAGCTGATTCGGCACAAATGCTGTGCTGTTGACTTGGACATGACAGGAGATCAGTACATTGGCAATGCATCCGACCACGCTCGTAGCACGCCAAACTGCTCTTCATATATCCTGATCTGTACAATAGTTTATTGTTGTGAACAGCCTACGTATACAGCAGAAGGGAATAAATACAATACAATATCAGCATGCAGAACAGCGGTGTCAAAGGTGAATCGTGATTGGAATTGTAGAGGTCCGTGGAATGATACATCTTTCTCATAGCTTGCTTGCAGAAGTTTGTCTCGCGCTTGTCAAAGAAGGTAGACGCTTTATGGGTTGCAACTTTCTCTTGATGTCGCGCAAGATAGTGGTCTTGGGATGCCACTCATCGAAAGCATCGCGCAATTGGGAGAACTCTCGCCAAAAGAAATAGGCAACGCGGTCGTCCGCTATCAAATCGCGTAAAGACCACGGAATCTACGAAAGTCAACCTACCGACCGGTTGATCGGGTTTATAAATCATGACAGACCTCGTAATCGTTGAGCTCGCTATTGGCATTGAACGCTCTGATCTCAAGTTGCGGGTGTTCATCGAATCCATCATTTGTGAGGAACAGATAGTCAACGGCTAGACTGCAGGAGAATTAACGGGGAATTAGAGATCCCAGACGCCACATGACCTACCTGTATGTACGCAATTCCTCGTACGCCGTTGAATGACCAACGCCACTAAGGGAACCTGCGGTGGCTTCTGATAGATGAACCAGTAATCCACTATCGGACAGGCCGGCGTTAAGGACGCGTACTAGAAGAACAAGGAGGTTTGACAGAAAATCAGAAGAGCTGAGCAACGGACCTCGTGAGCTGCGGATCACTGGATTATATAACACAGCTCGACTCACTGGTATGCATCTCCATCGATGTATAGAGCCCGAAGAATCAGAGGATGTGACGCCGACGTGAAGATGCCTGAATAGACCGGAACTACTTGGTCATTCATGGAAGCCACATACACCATCTTCGTCTGCATCGATGAGTGAAATCAGGAAATGGAACAAAGTTAGATGCCTTCAACAACTTACTCCATGATTGGTTACATTGCGAAGCGCATTCACATAATCTTTCGATACTTGGCTCTCTGTATTCTGATGAACGGCTAAAATGAGATTGTTGTAATGATAACACTCGGTCCAGAAAAGGATTACCTGAAACTCAAAGAGCTCTCTGGCTGCTGCAGACTCAAAATACTGGGGAACGGGCAATGTCGATAAGTAAGCACGCATCATGATAACTCAGGGACGAACCTGGATGTAAGGCTGGAGCAGTGAACTAGTGCTAAGGTATCGAAGAGGACCAAGATGGATGCCACAAAGTGCGAGACAGCAGACTCGCTGCGGCGGCAATCCAACAGCCGAGACAGCGCTGCCAGGACTCGCGGCTGTGCCAGTGTTGATCAGGTCAATGCTGCGCTTAGTCCGAATGTGACCATCGCGAATCAAGTGGTCAAGCACATGAGTCGACACTATGGAGCCTTGAGAATGCGTGGCAACAAAGATTGCATCAGCGGAGTGAATGTCGTCCATCCACTCCTTGTTCTCTGTCAGATTGTTGTAAAGTCTACACAAAGGCTGTGAATCAGCAGAGTCGTCCTCCGACAGCGCATCGGCGCACCTTTCCACACGTTTGCCAATTGTACCTTCACCTTCTAGGGGAATTCTTGTGACCTTGTCTAATTTAATTTGATGTCTTTCTTCGAAATCTTTTAGAGCTTGGCACATCATATTGACGAATTTGCTGCTCGTCCCGGTTGGCTAGATAAAGAAGCAGTCCATGTCATCGATGGTGTAGCAAGACGGCCGGATCTCCGCAATAGATGAAAGGGAAACCGACCTCTCCGAGTACTGTTCTCATTACTGCACCTGGAAGAGAATTTAATGATCATACGAGAGGAAAAGCGGTTGAAAATAGATGTTACCTGGGAACCATCCGTGTATTCCGATCACGACTACTTTCTTGCATCCTTTAAGTGCATTCGGCTCCAGTTTTTCGCCAACAACATCCCAAGCTCGGGGAAGTTCTTTGCCGTAATGCAAAAACTCGTCAGAGTCTCGGGCCTTACCCTTCCCTTTCCCTCCTTTATCTTCATCCTTAGCAAATAGCGCACCCCCCACCACACTTACAAGTCGCATGGTCTTCCTCAAGGCCGAAGCGGGAGGTGGGGGAACCACCGATCTCGGAGGAGCATGGAACGTGTCGGCCCAAGTAGGCAGTACAAGATTGGGTGGCTGTGCACGAGGTGATGTCGGAGTGGTAGCGCCCGATGTCTTCGACGGAGCGGGAGATGACGACGAAGACTTCCGATCGTCGTTTTGCTTGCGATCTTTCTCCCGTCCCACCCGGATCGTCTCGCGCTTAATAGACTCCGAGTCCGTTATCGGGGCAGCAGGAGGACCGGATTTCTTAGGCTCCGATCCACTCTTGCCCGCCAGCGCTTTGGATGATGGCGACGATGATGGAGTCACTTTCGGTGCCGCTTGCTGATGCGAGGTAACAGCTAGCTGTTTGGCAGCGTCTGCCTTCACAGTCTCCTCTACATCAACATCCATCACCTCCATACCATTCTCATCCCGCTCGACATCTTTCTCGGATCCCGTCACGCTCTTCATCATCATAGCTCGCGAAGCAAGGAAAGACATCCACCCCGAGCGGTTTGTCATGATGCTAGACTCTATCGGGTTAATATCTGGGGTGTGCTTCCGTTCGACGTCTTGAGATGCCACGTTTTCCGAAGCCAATTCTGATTCAGAGCGCCCTAATGCCTCCTCTTTCACTCGTTCAGACGCCGTCTTCTCGGAGGCTTGATTGATGGATAATTTCTCCTCGGAGGTGCTCTGGGAGGGCGTGTAATACCAACTCCAGGGTGCGTACCAAGTAGAGCCCTGGCTTCGAGCTGTGTCAGCGGAGAAAATAGAAGACGCCTTCGGAGTTGGTGACTTCTTGACAGTGAGATGCTCGGCATCAGATTCTGCTGTGAGACTAGTCGCTGAACTCTCAGATGCTGGAGAAGGACTTAGCGGAGGCTGAGGTATGGACGGATCTGTAGACGTATCAGAAGAGCCTTCAACGCGAGGCGCTCCTGTGGCCGACGGTGTGGTCTGAGTAGTACTATAACCCCATCCGATGTAGTCCCACCATGTAGACGAACTGGCATCCGGCTTGTGCTCAGTGGCAAACGCTGTTGTAGTCATCGTGGTCGTCGTGGTCGTGGCCACCGCGCTGTCCCCTGATACCATATCGCTAGCAATCACAACGTCTATCAAGTTTCTCAGTTAGACCCGCCTCTTCTCTACTTCAACCGGACAGAACTCACCGACGTTCTTACCCTCTGTCGCCTTCTCTTGCCTGACGTCACCCTCTTGGGCAACCTTGATTGCGTCCTCAAGCGGCGTCTGCAACGGCTCCTTTGGTGAGTTTGGATCCCGCACGTCCTCTGCTTGCGCTGCAGCGACTGCCTTCTCCAGCGGCACCTTCGGTCGCCCCAGCAGCGGCAGAGTCAGCGTAAACCGGCTCGTCGCAGGGTTCAGCGACGAGATCTTCGGTGACGGCGTGTCAGGCGCAGGCTGCACGGTCGCTTGCGGGGGCGGCTCCGTCGGCGGAGACCGTGGGGCAATCTGGGGCACCTCGTTGTCGATCGAGGACGCCACCGACGACGTGTGCTGCATACCCGGCCTGCTAGGCGGGGGGGATTTCGATGACTTAGACGAGGTTAAAGGCGGGTGCGGAGAGGAGGCATTACTGAGCGGGGAAGAAGGCTGCGAGCGGCGAGATGGTGAAGAGCCCGATGATGCGAACCACGACCGGTTCCGCCGGTGGGTCGGGATGGGCTGTGGTTCCGTCGACTTAAGTTCAGGTGAGGAGGTTTCTGGTTGTTCTTCGGGCACGGACACACTCTCTAGTGTCTCTGATGCTATGGGGAGAGGGGGCGCTAATTCGGACTGCGGGGTGGATGGTTGAATATGTATACTCGGGCCAGGAGGAGTGCTTAGCTCGGTCGCATTCGAGTGCTGCTCTGCCGCGTCTCCTCCTTTGGTGAATGAAGTAGACTTCGTCTTTCCGCGAGCTTTGGAGAGCGAAGAGAACCACGATGAACGGCCAGGGGAATGTTCCACAGCCGAAGAACTTCGGTTCCGCGTAGTTGGGAATGGTATTGCCTCAGTCGCCTGTGATGGCGTCGCCGCTGCCTCTATAGCCACATCCTTTGGTGACTCTGTTACTAGTACCTCACTATGACCCTCGTTCGTAGCTGAATGATTGCCCGAGATGACTTGTACAGCCTCCTGACTGCCTCCGCATTCAGACCGCGCCCTCTTCTTATCCTCATCCCCTTCCTTCAAATCATTCATAGAATCAATCCTTTCTCGCTTCTTGCTAGTTATACTGGCCGCGTCGTCGGCCATAGCGCTTGGTAATTTGGACGCTGCGGATTCCAAAGGTTTCCCGTGCTCGGGTTGCGCAAAGATTATTGAGACAGACGCGGGCGCTCGATTCTTAGACGTAGACAATGATCTCCAGGCTGGTAATTGTGCGTTCGAGCTCGAACGATGACTGGAACGACGGCTAGAGCTCATTGACATCGACGATGGCGAGAAACCAGTGCAGCGCAGCACTACGTCAAATATTCCTAATCCGGATAGGGGCCTTTCGTAAATGGAATATGTGGCAGCAGACAATTGTACGTAATTTATGTAAGAGTCTAAGAGGGAGCTAGAAACAGTCTCACAGTTATGATCGCTGTACTGTTAAACTTATATAGTTAATTCGTTTTTCTCATCGCGCATGTAGGAGCCATGTCATGGACCATGCAGTAGAGAAGAGACCGAGCGTGACAAGGCGCGCCACAACGCGTGTGACTGAGCTGACAAACTTAGTTTACGCGATGTCGTGCCGACAAGAATCAAAAGCTGCCAAATGCACAACGATGCGCTCGTTTGCACTAAAACCTCCACAGAAAGATAGAGCAGGTTGTATTTCATTACCATGTCAACACCCACTGTATATAGCTGCTTCACTCATCAAGATACAAAATCAATGGCTCAGACGTGACAAACTTGAACTAGCTGGCTGGGCAGATGGTACTGATTCTGTCTTACTGATTCGCTACCTCACCAGCGCATGCGGCGCAAATGAGAAAATCTAGCTGCAGATTTCATTACTGGTTGCGACCATGTAAAATCTCGTAGTCTTTGCATAGAAAACAGATAAGCTGTTGCATGGGCTGCAAATCTGAGTTACAAAGCGCACAAATCATCGGCATTCTACGGGTGAAGTTGGTCACGGGACGCCACCGCCACACCTGCATAGTGTGGCTTTGTTGATTGTGGGAGGATTTGTGTTAGCGTGGGAACACACCGGGGTACCGTCGGAACAGTCTAACCGAGAACCGAGCTACCGGCGAAACATAGAAATGTACATGCATCAGCAGGTATTTTAGAATTGGACGAGTTCGTTCACGCCAGTTCGTCGTAGGCTATCCTATTCTGCCACTTTCTTCACGCTGTGAACTCTAGATGTCTAGAACGCCATCTGAAACCCTAGCAGATGCCAGGAACGACTTCGATGAGAAGAAGTTAGAGAATCAAGACAATCTCGAGAGTGGAGGTCCCGATGCCACGACGACCGCACACAATTCCAAAAGCGAGGACAACGGGAACGCAGATCCTAAAGATGTAGTCGGACAGAAGACGGAAGACCAATATTGCGTTTCATTGGATGAGACAGACTCTCCGAAGCATATGTCACTGTCCAGGAAGTGGCTGATTGTCCTGGTCATCAGTTCTTCTGCCCTTTGCGTCACCTGCGCGTCGTCTATAGTACGTGGCCGCTGTCTCTCAACATATAGAATCTCATCGCGCAATCCTTAGGCTTCTTTCAGTGAAACTGGACTAGCCAAGGAGTTCCACGTTTCGCATGAGGTCACTATATTGTCCATCAGTCTGTTCGTGGAAGGCCTTGGATTAGGGCCTCTGTTGGTCGGACCTCTTTCCGAAGTCTACGGGAGAAATGCAGTATATCGCATGTCCTACTTCCTGTTCTTTGTATTCACATGGCCCCTCGTATTCGCGCCGGATATGGGTGTGTGTACCTGATGTCACAGTTGAATTGTGAACTAAGTTAACCCTTCGCAGCCGTATTCTTGGTGTTTCGGTTCATCACAGGCTTCTGCGGTTCTGCATTCTTGAGCGTAGCGGGAGGAAGCGTGGGTGATCTTTTCGATAACCGGACAGTTGCGAAGTAAGAATATCTTCTTGCATGGCTAAGCTGATGTTCATGGCTTTAATTAGTCCAATGGCAGTATATACGATGTCGCCATTCATAGGACCTGTGCTGGGACCCTTAGTTAGCGGGTACGTAACATGATTGTACACTGTACATGCGACTATTGCCTTACTGGCGGTTCGTCCCTATCTATAGGTTCATCAATCAGGTCAGGACACCTTGGGATGCTCATTTTTCGTACCTGACCGTATTTTCCAGAATACCTCCTGGAGATGGACCTACCGAGTGCTCATCATCTGGATCTTTGTTCAAACAATCGCTCTGTACATTGTGAGGTGACTATGTCATTTCAATGGTGCTTAGCGCTCATTGGGAAATAGCTTGTACCAGAGACGTACGAACCGATACTCATGAAACGAAAGGCCGCAAAGTGTGTATTTAGGACTTCCTGGTGCCTCTTTTTTCGAATTCTGATGTTTTATCCTTTCAATAGGATTCGGCAGTCGACCGGTGACCAGAACTACTATTCACCGTTGGAAAAAGTCAATAAGAGTGTATTGAGATCGATCCAAGTGTCTTGTTACAAGCCTTTCCGTATGTTATGCCGTTTCGTGTAGATGTCAGCTAGCGCTCATGGTTGCGTAGAATTACTACTCTGCGATCGCATGGCTCTCCTGCTCGACACATGGAATGCACTCATCCTCGGGGTTCTGTATCTCGCATTTCAAGCTTACCCTTTCATTTTCGAAGACAATCACGGCTTCAATCTTCAGTCCACTGGCTTGACATTCCTCGGTATCGGCATTGGTATGTTCTGCGCACTTGCCACTCAACCTTACTGGAACGGGTGCGTCCCATGGATTTAATATCTCCTGATTCCTCTTACTTATGATCTTTGTAGAGTCTTCGCACGACAAGCTATTAAATATGGGGAACATCCGCCTCCAGAGGTCCGTCTGCTTATGGGACAAGTCGGGGGTGTTTTAGCGCCTATAGGTAAGGACAAGCTTCAGTTCCAAGAGTATACACTGATAACGATCCTTCTAACAGGTTTATTCTGGATGGCATTCACAACGTATAGTCATGTCCATTGGATAGCACCCATAATCGCTTCTGTGCCGTTCGGCGCCTCCATATATTACATCTATACGTCAACATTTACCTATCTCGTCACGGCATATCGGCCTATTGCTGCTTCTGCGATGGCAAGCAATAGTTTCGTCCGCTCGACATTTGCGGCAGTGTTCCCTCTGTTTGCGACGCCCATGTACAAACGGTTAGGGACAGTCGGTGCAACCGCCTTACTTGCCGGTTTGACTGCACTTATGGCCCCTCTTCCGTACGTTTTGCTTCCTTTCGTTAGACCATGCGCGTACTGACTCCACCCCCCTTGCGGTTTTCCAGGTTTATCTTTTATCGAATAGGTGGAAGGCTAAGGGAGAAATCCCCTTTTGCTGCATAGCCTGGCGCATTTCTTTCATTTTTGCGAATGGGATGGTCAGAAGGGAACAGTTGCATCAAAGTATTGTATGATCAATCGGTAATATTTACACTTCGTTATCCATCGACGTCTGTAATGTCTTGTAATGAATTACGAACTCATAATCGTGTAGCATCATTACAAACCGTACTTCTGTATGCAAACGATTCGAATGTGCGTAGATGATCTGACAAGTCACGAGTCATCGCCGATCCGGACTAGATCCAGATATATAGACACTCACCAGCTGCCGTTTACATCCAGTAAGGCGGGTGCGCTTCACATGAAATATGTGAATGATTCATACGTAGTGAACGGTACAGGTAAGGATTTTACAAGCCTTCTTGGAATTACTTCTTTCATAATTAATGTGGGAATAACACTCAAATAAACTTCTTTTGGTTCAGTCCGTTGTCCTCGACTTCGACTACTATTTCTCGAGCTGCTGTGGAATGCTGGCATTCTGTTTATAATACTGGAACTGCTAGTGTTCTCCGTCGCTCGCTATCCGTGGTGCACTGTGGGCTTCTGTTCAAGCTGAACGTGTAGAAAGCTTGCAATACAGCAAGTTGAACTGCTCTCTTGGTCTCGCATGGTCCAACATTAGCTGGACAGTTTGGACGTGTTTCAAGAGAAATGACGGACTCCGTCAAGGGTTCTAATCGTTCGCCGCAACCGCCATCTTTCATTCCAGTTATATCACCTAGACCCGTTCCCGCTCGAAGCGCCTTGCCTAGTTCTTTGTCGGTCCCGCAACTTGCATTAGCACCACCTAGCCGCCAGAAGACTCCTACGAATGGGAGCCCTGCGTCCAACTCGTCTGCGTCCCCCAATTCCGCTGGTATCTCTTCATTGCGCAGCCTCCGCAACTTTCTTCCTTTCGGCAATAAAGTCCCTTTCCCTACTATACAATCCAATGCATCCAATTCAAAGAGTCAGTTCACCACACCTCGCAGAGCATCTACGTCGCATAATGAAAGGAGAAGTATGAGCTCCCATGCCCGGCTAGACAATGAGCCTCCAATCATCCACATAGACTCACGACGAAGTGAGCAGGTGTCACGGAGTCATTTCGTTCGCAGCATGCCAGATGTGCATAAGTCTCTTCCACTACCACCTCCCATGCCAGTGCGGGTCGATCCTGGTGAGTGCCACTATGTTGTGCGTGGAAGACGTGTTCCACACGGTCTTATCCATGCCTACGGTTATTTCTGTTACTACCATGCTATTGAATGTGTGGCCTAAATTCCCTGTTTTACAGATCCACCCGTGATAGAGTCGTCCATCATACCAATTGGGACAGATCTGTCCACCATCCTTGAATCCGAAACCTCGGGTATCTCGAGACATATCCCGCTCCTTGACGAATCTCAGGATGAGCATCAGGGACTGCCCAAGTTCTCCACTCCGGCGGATTCCTCGATGTTACAAGGGCCGCCTAGCTCCGGTCGCAAGTCCACCGGGCAGGAGAGCGATGGGATGGACCTGTCGACATCTGAGCTGAGGAATGAAGTTATGGTCGCCATGAAGCAGGATGGGGCGGGAAAACATTGGACAAATGGCGTCATCGTGGACGACCCAAATGACAGTGTACCCCTATCGACGAAACCTAGTCCTGGCGCTGAACAGTTCCTCCGTCGCAACGAGTCTAATTTGGACTTGGAGTCGCTAGATCCTGACCTGGCCGCCCTCCTGAGTCCGAACAACTACAAGTTCGCGGACTCAGATCCAGCACTGCTGGCTGCAGTCAGCGCCATTCCGCCACTTTCGCTGTCACCAAGTCAGTCCCCTGAGCCAAGGCCCGTTCTGTCGGATCCGTCATCGTCTCTTAACACATCAACGTCTTCGTCCCTTGGTAAACGATCGCCCACGTCTACGACACGGCCTCTCGAAGGTCACGGTCCGCGCAGACCTAGTTATCACTCCCGCAACACGGCATCGACCACATCGTCATCATCCTCGCTAACCCGCCCAGGACGGTCCAATGCTGCTCATTTGAGCCCTGTGTACACTGAGGAGGCGCTGAGACCTGATTCCCCGTCTTATGCTCATTCAGACCCCACGATTATAAACGACACCGATAGAAAACCGTCCGCTTCTTCTGACGGCGGCAGTCGTCGCAGGCAACACCCTCCCTCACCGCTGCGCGAGGCCCACCCACCTCTAGAGAAGCAGACTACTGGCGACGATTGGTCCTCCAAGAACCCTCGGCTTCATTCTCGTTACAATACCCCATCTCGTCCATCGACTGCTGTCGGCAGTACAAGTGCATCCGGTCGTCATTTTGCTACTGTGTCTGCGAGTGGTTGGGAGCCCGATGCTATCTCGCCTTCTTCGCGTGCTCCCTCGTCTATGAGTGGAGCTAGTTCGCGACGTCCACACCATCCTCGGCCGAGCATGGACAACACAGGGCGTGGGTCTGTCGAGAGAGAGCGGATAGCTCACGTCAGGACTCGCAGGAGAAGCACTAGTCTCGGTGGAAATTATCTAACTCCCAAATTGGGGGGGCCTCCTGGAGTGTCCAGATCAGCCACGGACTGGCTTGGACCCCGCACGGCGAAGGCATTCGCTGCCGCCGGCTTAATCGACAATGATAGGGAAGGGAGTAACACTACCCAGGGTAATCACATGTCCCGATACGGATCAGTGCGTAGTTCGTTAAGCGATCGAGACTCCAGATCACAGTACGCACCCTCGAGGATGGCCTTCTCCGAGATTGCAGGATCAGTGTCATCTTGGGGAAGTCGGAGCGGAAGGGTTACTACACCTGATGGTCAAATGCGACCGCCACTGGATAGTCCTACATTTTCCAATACCACCCGCGCCTTGTCACCATCCACTGCGCCTACCTCATTGTCTACGGCACCATCCATTCCTCAGCAGCATCAGACCGAGGTAGAAACGCTCAAGGAAAGGCATGCTATGGAGACGGAGGCGCTATTGTCCGCCCTAGCTGATTCACAACGGACGGCGAAAATGTTAAGAGAGGAGAATACCCAACTTCGCGACCGCGTCAGCGAAGTCGAGTTGCAAATGAATGAACTGTTAGAACAGCTACGCCGGCAGCAAGCAGTGCCACCGCCATCATCTACTTTCCTTCAGCATTATCAATCACCCAGGAATGTGTTCTCGAGAATAGGGTCCCCTGAACTCCCCATATCGAAGACGCAAACGAGGATATCAGGCCTCCGGAGTCGTGATAGATCGCCTAGAGAGACAATATCTTCCCCTGTCGAAGAGACAAGAGCTCTGCCGGAGCCATGCTCAGGGCATCACAGGAGACGCTCCAGTACGACGTCGTCAGTTTTCCGACTTCCGCCTTCCAACATGTCCATGCTGATGAACGAAGAAGGTGAATCCGCAGATCTCTCACGAGCCGCAATGTTACCTTCCGCATCCCCATCTCCTACCCTTGTCCCGCGTGTGGCAAAGACGTCGGTCGCAGGCACTCCGCAACAACCAGACAAGGCTGTACCGTCAGGAACTGGTAATATCTCACCTACATCCACCAGCTTCTCTACTATGCCTGGGTCTCCCGGCAGTTTAAATTTACGTCCAGAGCACGAGATGCATCTTGGGGACCTTGGGAGTCTCGACCTCGATCTCGGATTCGACGACGATGACGGATATTCCTTGTCAGAACATCGATGAGATGGCTTTCTCATGTCACCGCGAGGTTCTGTTTCTGTCTTTCTACGTTAATTAGGTCATTTTGACGCTTTCGTTTTTATGCTGTGTGTTGCTCTATTGTGTATATACCCCATTATTGCCTGAGCACGTGTAACGGACAATATTCTGGTATGCAGGCTCGTTCGGTCACGTACTGTATGTTCCAAATTTCTGCTACTATTGTACAGCGCACCAGATGGGTGTATATAGTCGACTAGGTGGGATCATGTTGCATGTCGTATACGTACCAAGGAATCTCATTCTGAAATAGATGCCACTGCACCGGGTGAAGGTTCGGACTTATCGCTTCTATCAAAGTCACTGTCCATTGTCGTCTCCACCACGATTAGAATTTCCGTTGGCTGCAATTTCTGAGCTCCCAGCGTGGAAGAACTAAGAATAGTCATTCGGACTTCTGAGTAATCCATGAAGTCCGTGACTGTGCGACCCTTTGCAGCGCGAAGGACAATGATCAACTGGCTGATGATCTAAATATTGTCCTCTTTAGTGACATTGCTGCGCACGCGATGTAAGCTTTTATGCTTACCTGCACCTGGCTCGCCATCCGAATGAATAGATTTTGCGCTGGATGATGTAGGATATATAGAATTAACAAAAGGAGTGAAAATATTGCGTAGAATGCCGAGGATTCAACGAGCGCTGCTAGTAGCCAATTGAATTGTGAGGCAGCCCGTGTGGTATGCTGTATCATTAAAATACGAGCACCGATGAATAGAGTCGTCAAGAAGTCGATGGAAAAAGTGACTATATGATAAGGCATGGCAAAGGCCGCGTTCGTTTCAGTCCATATGTTAGCTGTATGCTGCGAAACTCGCAGTAGGAAGATAATCCCTAGGGCTTCCCGTTTCACGGAGTCAGCATGGAAGACGAATCGTGGTCAAATAGATATACCTATGGAAGCTAGAGATAAGGGAATCAGTGGCACCGCAAGTATCCTGTTCCTGCCCAAGATAATTATGCATCGCCAGAGCTGCAGATGTGAATCATATCAGCGAGATATCAAATTCAGCCAAGCTCATGCACGAACCATGATGATCTCGACTATCCAATTCAAAGATGTAAAACATGCGCTGACCATCAGATTCTGCGGCGTCGAGAACGCACTCTCCATTGAGCCACCGGACGGCATGAGATTGTCTTCACCAGTGGACGAGATAACGGCAAAGCGGGTATCGCTGACCATAATCAACGTGCCCAGGATAAACAGAAGAATGATATAACCGATGATGAGTGCTTTAGGACCAGACCCCCTGAAGAGTACCACCATGCAGACGATGAAGAGCACTAAGTGTGCCACTACATTGTGTTAGATACCGACATCTCGATCAATGTGACTAAGGCTTCACCATATGTGAGAGAGCTCAGAATGATGCCTATGAAGCATATCCAAGAATCGATATCCTGCCCAGTTATGGCGCTATCGAGGGGCCTGCACGATATGAAGCTCGTCGTGATCATTGGCATTTGCAAGGCGAGCGCTGTCTCCAGCGGAGGATTCGTGGAGGACGCAGAGACCGAAGATGCATCGCAGCGCATTTAAACCTGACTCTCGTCGGGGCCTTTGATATATGCAAATCAGGAACGACATAAATTTCATGACAGCAATTTTCACATTACGCGGGATCGCAGGGCACCTACAGGTATCCTCGCCATCAGATATCGAAGGAGGAAAATGCGCAGCTTTTCCAGTATTCGGGAGACAGGAAGGACAAATATTTGTCTTCATAGAGAAGTAGTTGGAATTATTAGGAGGGCTACATCTATGTAATATTCAGACAACTCACATGGACATTGGTGCCGAAAGGACAATTTGTGGAAATGTACCGCACAATATCGCTCTGTGAGATTCGGATGCAGTCAGTAGCTGTACACTGGGGGGCGCATTCATCCAGAAACAACGAATTGCAGCATTTGCCTAGACTAGTAGGCGCAATTTCACTTAAGAAATAGGTAAACCTAGTAGTAGTGTGGGTCTCCTGGCAAGTAATACGCTGAATGGGGCCGGCTATTTATAGACTCAAGTCGCATAATTAGAGCTGTTTGTGGAGACATACTGGGGCAAGGGGGATTGGGATGATCCCAGGGACTCTGATGATTCTCTATGCTCAGACGAAATTCGGATTTAGCTGGACCATCAAGAAATTTTGTCCAAAGATTCGCCACAGTATACAATACCATCCCGGTACTTAGCTACGCGGTGGCCGCGGGATATTACCAGTTTCACGAGATCAGCTCCTTCACTCCGAAATTTCGAGGTATTATCGAACACTTGAAAGGAGTTGGACGGCTGAAACCCAATACCTGGCGTCAGAAGACATTGCACCGTCCCTGAGTCAGTTATGTACTTACACGACAAGCCCATCCGTATATGGCACATTCCCGTGTGGATGGTCTTTGGCTTTGAAGACATTGAACGTTGCCAGAACGTGAGCGATGACGATCCAGGCGGCAGCGTCTGCAAGGTGCCTTCCAGGACAAATGCTGTTATATGCATCAGACACTGGGTGGATGAATCGTGAAGATCAGTCTAACCGTCTACCCATCCCAAAAGCCGTACGCGGGTATGCGTCGCCCCGGATAGTCCCATCGGGATTCAAGAAGCGTTCAGGTTCAAATTTCTCGGGATCGGCGTAGACCCGCTCGTCCATGTGTATCGCCCTGGATGAATTCGAGTATGGGGTCAGGGTGATACCAAGCAAACAACCAACTGACGCCACCATGTGTTCATGACTATAGTCGCACCTGGGAAATTGACCACGGTTAGAAGCAAACCGTTATAGAACCACCGAGACCACTCACCTTTGGGTATGAAGTACCCCTCATAGGTATCTGCCTCTGTTGTTGCATGAGACACGCCTATACAATGTCATGACACTTGATTAACCAGGCGAGCCACTGTTGAGGCTTACCGAGGGGTGTAACTGCACGCCATCTTAAAACTTCCCACAAGACGGCCTCCACGTACGGTAGCGATACTCTATCATCAAATCCAGGAAGCCGACTTGTCCCAACGACCCTGTCAATCTCTGCCTGCGCATTTCTCTGCACATCAGGACAAAGTGTCATAGCCAAGAAGAATGTATCGATTGCTCCAACGGTCTGATCCCAATCAACATGAATTCACACTCCAAATGATGTTTACTTACTGTGTCTGCACCGGCTACGAAGGGAATCGGTCACTTCAAGGCTTTGTAGACACATTTGCGTGTGCTTACCATTGTAACCCACTCCGGCAACGCCTTTGATCACTTCCTCCAGCGGGTGAGCGTCGTTTCTCGATGGCAAACGCCCGAGAAGCTGTGATGTAAAACACTTCGTTCCGGAGCCAGAAATCTGCAGCGGGATTCAATGCGGAAAAGATCAAATAGTGGAGATCACCCACCACGTTCGATTTTGTAAAATTGAATGGCTCATTTTGCATTTCAGTCACCAGCCCAAGGCATCTCTCAGCATAAGCTTTGAACTGCATGCCGGGTAGCCAGGATGGGAGCTTTCTTACTAAAGCTGAGAGTTAGCGCGACTACTTCTAATAGTGGAGGCCCATGTTTGCATACCTTGTGGGACCACATCGAGGACGGCTGCCCCGGGAAAGCTTGAATCGGACATCATTCTTGTTGCTTGCTCTACTAAGTACACGAAACGATCCTCCTCCTCGGCTATCTCGTATCCGTAAAGAATAAGCATCATATTTGCGGCAGCAAAACTGATGGGCATATCAGGTCCCTGTAACGTAGTGGCCGTGTAATTGTACGCACTGTTGAACGTGCTCCATGAAGCCATCCGGTGTGTGCAGGAGCCTGACTAGGAGCTCTCGCGACTTCTCGGCTATGGTCGGAAAATAATCAGCAACGTTGTCCGCGCGAAATACTTGGTGGAAAAGTCGTCTGTATGTACGCCATTCATTGCCGTAGGGCTTGAAGGCGAAGTTGAAACCATAACCCATCCTGACAAAGAGAATAAGCAACCACAACCGACAATGTACTTGGAGCATACAAGTGCAACATGTGGAATGCGGGTCTGCTCGAATATATGTTCGAGCGGGTCTCCAGGAGGTCGTTCGCAATCTTTGCCGAATTGATGATAATGACATCTTCGGTCAATACACGAGCGTATATTATGTCGCCTTCGCCCGAAGTTCACCATTATCTGGTAAAATGAGAGAAGGGCAGTGCTCACCGTACTGACGGCCCCACTCAGTGTACGTAAACCATGGGTGATGTGCAGGAACCTGGAAATAGTTACCAACGATGGGCCATGGCTTCGGTCCTGGCGGGTAAGGCAAGCCAAGCGGGTTTACATCTCGCCAGTAACGATACCTTTTGACAATAAGTAAGAGCACACTGAGAGCAGCAATGAAAAGAGCGCTCAAGACAGCCATGTAGGGATTGAAGAGTGGAGAGTAGCACAGCTCGTAATCCTTGTTTTATTCAGCGATGTTCCTCGGGTAAGTGGGCTTCGTGAACAAATAGATAGCTATATGTGTCCTCGACTGCTCGCATGCGTTTCCACGTCAGTGGACGTCCCAGAAAGTGAACTCATGACTCACATGGGAACACGTCGTCCAATCCCAGCAACAAGTATTTCGGGGTCATTCAAAGAAGTAATGGCTATCCTGGACGTGTTCCACAACATTCCGATATGTGGATCAGCGGACCATAAGTTATGCTGACGGTGTAACATATTCTTGCCTCACAGCCGCACGAATCAGGGACTCGATTGTCCGGTTTGTGGCATTGTCGACAGCATAAATGACGCTCTGTACAGTCCCTGGAGGTGGCGCTTCAATTACGTGTCACAAACGGTTGTATTCCTCGATGACAAGCATACACCTCATGCCCCGATTCATCCCTCATCATCCTCAGATTGAAAGCAGCCAGTACTTGCGCGGCTGGAGTCCGTACAGCAATGTCTGCAAAATGGCAACCCAGGCGTACTAAACAGGAGCAGTTCAAAGGCCAATCGTGAATGCATGCATATAGGGAGAAGACGAACACCCCTCCAGTCCATACCAAACACTGTCATGATGCCCGGGCCGTTGGGCATGTAAGCATATTGTGGAAGATCCCAGCCCGGTGCGTGGTTCGCGAGTGTAGTGCTGTTCGTTAACATTGGCTTCCGATCCACCGCTATGGTTTACCGTCCACTTCCCTCCAATGCATACTATTTACTTACATCGTCAAAAGACGGAAAACACATGCTTGCCAAGCTTGAGAGCTTCGTCTGGTAGGCGCAACGCATCGTACGGGTAGACCCACCAACTTGTACTACTAGGGCTGCTGAAATAAGCCCAAGATCGAATAGGTAGAGTGTGATTGTTCCCGAACGTCGTATTGCCCGGCGAGCAATCACGTAGCGTGCGATCACTAAATGCATCAATTATCAATCAATTATATATCATAGACGCGAACCCGTTCAGCTACCTTCGACGACCGGAACATTTCCGAGTTTGCGAACTCGAGAGCGCCTACGCATCCACGCAGGACAAGTGCCTTGCGACCCAGAGTCTTGTCTGACTTGTGAATTTAAGCTGGCCCGGGATAGTGCAGACCATTGACGGTGACTGCTGTGGCGTGGACGGCCATGCGCAAGGAGACAAAACAAGGACAATTAAATAAGTGATGAAAACACGAATTTTCATTCTCGCCTCGCTGTTGTACCTCGTCCCCATAGCCCGAAATCCAACAAGCACGATAGATATACTTTCTGAATCCAATTGTGCTATCATACCATCTCAGGGCAAATGGCTTGAAGCATACTGAAGTGATGAGGACTGAATGCGACGTCGCGGAAGGATTATAAACTATGCGGTACACGCACAAGGTGAGATGCATGCAGTGTTATTCAGCACCTATCGATATGATGGTAACGCAGTAACGAGGCTCTTACAGCAAGTTCCATAATTTGGCCGCCTTCATTCTGCACGATGTATACATATTACAGCGAATGCTTTGTCGACGATTACGATAAAGATACCCGGCTGGACTACTGTACGGGACAAGTACTAGGAATCGGATGCCCCCCTCCGTGAATCTTAGCGCCGAGCAGTATACGTCTTATAATTGTTCTCCGCCGCAACATATACCTCCCGCCAGTCGTCGCACACAGCGTCGTATATCTGGGTGGTGGTGGACTTGGGCCCTGTCGGAAATCTCACAGACTCCAGCCTCAGATTTGGATGACACATGATTGTTTGCCGAAGATAGTTCATGCAATGATGAGTCATGGTAGACGGTGTCGAATTCTCTTCTTGCCCGATGTATTCTTGTCTGATAATATCGAGACAGCGGAGCTGGTGGAACAGCGTGACAGTATGGTTCTCTGGTTCCCTATTAGCCTTATCAGGGTCCAGGTGAATGAGATGTCCGCCTGATGGCAAGAGCTTCGAAAATTCTTCGGCGGCTTCTGCAGTGTCCAGGCTGTAGTGTACGGTGTTGGAGATACGCATGCCGACCATCTTCTTGGCCGATCGCATCCAAACAAGTTGGTCTACGCGCACTTCACCACAGTCAGCTCTATGCCCCTCAACCCACTGCTCGCTGCTCACCTTGGGGCATATCCCGCAAATACAAGTATAAAATCCCAACTGACCATGCCACAAGAAAGACGATTATAAATGCTAAGCGTACGCGAGACAGTTCTGGTACCTTCATTAGTTGTGCAGGGTCAGTGCAGGCTGTTGATGTATATACTTCCAGCCGGTGTTCCATCCCCTGCCCGCTCAGACGGGGTACATAAATAACCTCGGATCACAGTTGGAGCTATTGAAAGGTACTTACAGGTTTTACCCGTAAGGGTGGCCAAATACCATTTATCACGCCGGGATGCGACTTGAGGCTTATGCGACCTGAGGCTTCACTGCCACAGACATCATCTCCGACATGATGATCAGTCACAGGCCCGAGAATCGCAGCAATGTCACTGAGACATCGCGGAGTCGCGAGAAGCTTTGACATGCCTAGGTAAGGTACATAGCTGAAAGTCCAACGAATGCCGGCTAGGGGAAACCTACTAGTAGCTGATATGAGATTTCATGCACACAACCCCAAACTGCCGAAGCCGATAACTCTAGTCCTAGTATGCGTCTGTGACTCTTCAAGTTATGTGTCCATCAAGGTCCCGAAACATCAAACAAACACTACCAGCCTTGATGTCCAACGACAAGGCTGATACCTCAAATCGATGATGTCTCATAATGACTGCCACTGAACGGCGGTGTCGGATCCGACATGCCATAGCCTGCTTGATGGCCTGTGTCCTGACCTGAGAGTCCCTGTATAGTAACGTCAGTATGATCAAGAAATACCTACAAACTATTCTCCCCCTCCCCGCCCGCTCGCAACCCACCGGGATGTCCTACGGCTTGACGACTGTGGGCTATCGAGTCCTCCCTGCAGAAGATGGAGACGACGACGTTTTCGCTCAGGAAATGCCCCGCTCTTCATCATGTAGTGCGCTATCAGCATCTGTGCCATACTACTCAGTGCTCATTCTTATTTTGAAGAAAATACCACGTATTTGTCAATATGCCTTGTCGTCGTAGCTGTTGCTTGTACCCTCGCCAATGGAGCACTTGTCCTCTTTGACGGTCACCCTCCGTATCTCGGAACTAGAAGTCTACCAAGGTCCATGACGAAACTGCCGAGGCCTAATCAGTTTATTGGGTTGGATAGGATTGAGCGACAAACACCCCCGATTAGCAGAGAGTTTGTGAATTACCCCTTTCTCCTGACACAGATCGACTCTTCCAGACCGGCGTATGTGTACGCCGATAACCCTAAGGGCCACATGACATTCCGAGGATATATTTCACCGGAGGACAGACGGGTTCATGTCTCATCAGCCGTACGAGTCTCACACTTCGCTGGAGGTAAAGTCGTGTAAGGCTCACCTTGATGCAGATATCAACCGTTGTACAGTTTAGGGCTCTGGACTTCGGCATGACAGATTGCGAGCTGTCAATCGTCGTACCGAGCAACGTAGAGGGTTTGAACGTCACTTTACCAGAGGGCGGCAGACAGAATAGCGTTGATATCTGGCATCTTGGAGGCCATGATCCGGTTGACGCGAAGAAGTTGTCCTGGTCTACACGGCCGCCAAGAGTGCGCAAGATTTCGACAGTGGACTTGCAAAGAGGTACCTCATATAGTCAAAGATTTCACTGTCGTCAAGATTCAGTTCATTCCCTTGAACTTACCTGTGCGACCGAGTCCCCATCCTGTGTTATCGAGTGGTGGCAGGATATGCAAGCTACTTCGCCTGGTGAGCCTGACTCTTTTGAAGGGCGCCTCGAAGTAACTGACGTCCAGCAGCTATATACATCACCCAGCACGCTACTGTTTAGTAGGTGTCAGCTTTGCAACCTTTTTGTGCCCTTGCGTGGGTTGAATTGGTCGTATTAAACCGTGCAATACATTATACTTCGACTGCCAGCGGTTGTATTTCCATGTAGCTTTCGGCCTAGCTGTATCATTCTCCTATTTGAAGAGTATGTCATTGAGTACGCGCCCGTAGTATGTGTATTGACGAGGAGTGAGTGCAGTTGCCACGAGCAGCCATATACTACGACGCGCTTACCTTTAATATGGACGTCACGCAAGGCAAGGAATGAATTCGGGAAGATAAAAGGTCTGACTTCGTGGCATAGCTGATTGCAACTGGTGATATGGTATACCATTACGTGGAGGCATTCAGTCATGGAATTATGAGCAGGCAGGACGACGGACGCGTCTGTGGCCTGGGGCAAGAGTTGAGTTCTTCCGGCATTTTCCGAAGACCTTTCGTTGCCAACCCCCAAGCTCAAGCGGCAGGATGATAATCGAATTGGACGAGTCTCTCCTTGCTGAAGGTTACCAGCTGGATGGATTTATCCAGAAAATATGGGATCTTCGAGGCAAATTGGTGGGTGTCGAGGAGAGGAACGGACTCCTTTTTGTTGGCCAAAGACTGGTAGTTCCTCGGGTTGATTCGCTCCAGCAACCGATATTCCAACTTGCACAGAATGCTTCGACTTACCTTGGTCCGGATGAGTCTTTTGCAAAGCTACGCCATGCTTATTACTGGCCTCGGATGAAAGGAGACTTAGCCAGTTCTCGGTCTCACAAGCGTAGCCGATCCTGCCCTGATTGTTCATACACAGAAGATGACGGTAAATTTCACCCCTTCTACTAAGCTAGAACCGTCTAACCAGTCTGAGTCTCAGCTGATACAAGGGGACACTCTGTCCAGCTAAACTTCATAGGCCCGCTGCCAGAAGACCATGATTTCAATGCCTTGTTCGTGATGGTGGACCGCTCAGGCGGCGACATTCGATTAGCGCCTTGTCGCATGCACGCATCTGCGGAAGAATTGGTCGCTATCTTCATTGATACGTGGTATTACGAGAATGGTCTTCCGCGCCAGATTCTGTCCGACAGAGGCGAGGGTTTTGCGAAGGTCTTCCTGCGCGCCCTTCGGAAATTGACAGGCGTGCCGAGCGCATCCAGCCCAAAGATGATAGGCACATACGCATGTTCCGATACAACTTCACGTATCCAACAGCGCATCCGCTCGTACGTTAACAAGAATAAGGCCGATTGGGTCGCTGGTCTACGCCGTCTCCGCTTCGAGATGATGAATGAGATGGACGACACGACGGGTATCTCCAGATTCCAGATACACCTGGGGCGCAGTCCTCTAAGTATCCCGTTAATAGTACGTCCGGTGGCTCGAATACAGGCTCCTACCAAGCTGCTGGCTTCCTTCTCTTATCCCACTTCGACAACCAAGGTCAGCGCGAAGCATGACGAGTTGATGTCCGCGCGGAAAAGCAACCGGAGGGATGCCTCGATCTACACAAGTTTGTCTAGCCTGACTATGTGTTCCCGGTGCTAGAGGACCTCCATTGCCGAACCTCGTCCGTCAGGTCACAAAGACCGGGCTCCCAATTGGTGCTAAACTGCAATCACGTCCCAGGACCCTGGCGTCTCATCATCGCAGACTTTGACGGCCACAGCTTGCGTTTCAGCTGTGGCCGCATCTGTCTGGACTCGCCTCGCTGCATGGTCTGAGGGACAGGTTGGTAGGAGATCTAGCGCACTTGGCGTGCCCTGGTGATTGCAAAGAGCCTATGGGAGGATCATCAAGAAGGAGATGAATTTCTCGCTTTCCAATTTCATGTTTATTCACACCTTGTTTATGATTATGATTATGTAACTGACAAGTTTGGCGTCTATAGATAGCCTGGGTCTGTCCTGGCACGTTGGTCTGTTCAAGGAGTATGCGACAAGGCTTTCTTGTACACCCATTTCCCTTAAGCAGCTGCTCGAATACTGGTCGCAGGTATGGATGCATCGGGAGTACTTTGGGTGCTGAGCGCGATATCCTTGTAAGGAGCTAGCATTTGCCAGCCGCTTCGTGCGTGGTTTCAACGTCCCGTCTGTTCTCCTTGCCGCACCTTTGAAGTTCGGTCACCTCAGATAAATCGACGAGTACAATCCGGCAGGGAAAATAGCATTAATCAAGGCATTAATCAAGCATGCTTATATCTTGCCCCACCAGCGAGTTCTGCGTCATCTCCCTCGCAGTGATCCTAGCCGTATGGTAGGGCGTAACGAAGCACAATGTCAACGTCTCTGCTAGTCCGAAGGGCAACATGATGAGGATCCATCCTTGAAGGGCTTATTAGCGCAGCGGATTAGGACTAGAGGTCAAGTCAGTGACATACACGAGCGTATTCTAGCGCAAAGCATCGTTCGTGCATTTTGTACCGCTTCGCAGTCCCCTTCGGTAAGTAATGCACCATCCCCAGCGTATGCTACATTTCGAGCGCTCCCGGGGCGAATGTTATCTGTATGACAATTCAAATTGAGTATTTAGCATATTTATTATAAGTTATGTCAAAATAAGTGTCTTAAGTACAATAAGCCTAAGTCAATCGCCGTTTTCAAGTTCCTCAGGCTGATGTAGGCGCCTGACAGCCATCGGCAATGTCCAACTTTACAATGTAAGTGTACAAGCATCTGCCATTCATGCGAGTAGTCACCTCGTCTCTCAGTTCACCCCAGGATAGAGCACGACTACACGATCTACATGGACATGCCAGCATATGTTCCAAAATGTCTGCTAATAACCGAGATCCTGATGGAAATATTCGAGTTTGTCATGGCGTCGGAAGATTCTGGTCCACCAACACTAGCGAATGTTGCCCGGACTTGCAAAGCTTTCCAGGCCCCGGCGCTCAGCATTCTGTGGCGAAATTTAACTGAGCTACACCCTTTAATTCAGTGCCTACCCCATGATATATGGTGCAAGGATAGAGGATCTATAGTGAGCTTTAATGCTTATCGAGCCCGAATCTTTTGCCCAAATGTCACGTCAGACGTTCAGGCGACCAATCCAAATGATTGACCTCGGCCGCTTCAACTTCTACGCCTCCTTCGTGAAATCTCTGTTCATAAACTCGCCGTTTATGGACGATGTCCAGAAGCTGCTGTTCTCGGCATTGCCACTTCTTTACCCGCCAAAGATAATTTGTAACCGGCCCTCTATCCTGCCTAATCTCCTCCACCTGCGCTGGATTGCTGAGACACCTAACAAGCTGTCAATGATCTACTGGCTCCTAACTGGCTCGCTGAAGACTCTGCATATCACGAGCGTTTGCCCAGAGCAAGACACCATTCCGTTTCTCAGGCGTTTGGTAGGGACTTGCGGCACACTGCGGAAACTAGCTACCTGTTTCTACGGGTCCGCGATCACAGAATCAGTCTACCTTGCAGTCTGTGAAATGGTTCCGAAGCTCGTCAGCCTGAGGAGTTACTCGTGCAGTGCACCTTTCGCTGCACAGGTAGCCCCTGCTCTATCTTCGCTGCGCCATCTGGAGGAGCTGCAGCTCGATTTCAACAATACAGCAACATTCATCGGCACTGGTGTCAACTTCCTTGTCGCAGATAACCCTTTCCCATCACTGAAACGTGTCAATCTAGCACTGAACCGCTTATCCGAGTGCACCAGTATGCTCGACATTCTCCGCTACTGTGATCTCACCCATGCCTATTTCTCGGTCCGTGAATACGCTGATCCGCATACGGTGGAGTACTTTCTCGCCGACCTCTCTCGCAAGCTCATACACTCTCACACCTCTCTGCGGCACCTCTGTCTCCTGCAGAACCCGGCGCGCCTGCCGTCCGATGCTATCCTCCGCGAAGAGTACATCATCCCGGGCATCGCGCTCCTCCCGCTTCGCGCGTTTCAAAGCCTCCGTCACCTGCGAATGCACGTACAATGCGGTTTCGACATCCACGATGGTGTCTTAATGACCTTGGTGAGCGCATGGCCGCGCCTGCGCTCGCTGCATTTCGGCGTGTATAAGGATCTCCCGCGGCAGACCAAGATCACGCTCGGCGGCGTTGCGGGGCTGGTGCGCAGCTGCCCTCGCCTAGCGAATCTCTCCCTCCCTCTGGATGCGCGCCTCAGCTCCTCGTACGCGCACGAGCGCGAGCGCGTCCTGGCTTTTCTTAATGCGGACACGATACCAAGGAATAGAAAGATCACGTCGATATATGTCGGCGAGTCGTTCATCCATAACTCTGCTGTTGTTGCCGCGATACTTCTGGATATATTTCCTAGGCTCGAGCGGGTAGTCGGTACAGAGGTGGATAGGGTCGTGTGGTCTGGGCAGAAAGACAAGTGGCACGAAGTGCGGTTGGCAGTCGAAAAGCACCAGGAAGAGCTGCCTTCGAAACGCATAGAACAGGAGGGAAACGACGACGACGATGACGACGAAGATGAAGACGAGTGGGAATATGGTGCGTGATGTCGCCGTCGAAGAGGACCAGCCCGCGTGCTTGTTATAGATCTTCAAGATTCTTGATGACCATAATTTATGCAAGATCCAAGCCGCTTGGATGCTTCTTCAACGTTGTATATTTACCTGTATACAATATTTATTGATTTCCCGGACCTTGTCAATTGCCTTGTATGCTGACTGGGCCGTCTTTTCAAGCATCTGTGCGGTCCAGTATAATCCTGCTCAAGAATGGGAGCTATAAGGACAAGAAACTACGCTTTACACTAGAACTACGCTACCAGCCCGCTTTCATGCCTTACATACGGATCCCTAGATACACACCTACATAGAATCCCTCAGAAATACAGATTATACTTGTCTTCTCCAATCAATGTCGCCTGGAATTTAGTGCCCGTTCACTGGAGGAGGGGGTATGTCAAGGTTCATACTCGACTCGATGAGCTTGCGGGCCTCTTCGGAATAGGGTGGATAGCGGAAGGGGTCTTCGTTGCTGTTGGGTAGACAGGACGATGAGTTAGGTTTGAGAGTAAAACGTGGAAGGACTCACTCGTAGGGCACGTCGATGGAGGAGCGCAGGTGAGTGAAACCGTCGTAGGTGTACTTCAGAATCTGATAACCGTCTGTGCAAATTTGTCAGCCAGGTCGGCGCTCGAATCAGGTAAAATCAGCGGCTTACAGCCGGACTCGCCGATACCACCAAATGGTATCTCATTCACTACGATAAAGCGATTAACCAGGATCACAGCATGTCGTGGATTTGGTAACGTACCGGCGAGTTGCGTGCATGCATCGTTCAATATAAGGCTGCCGCTCAAGGTTTCAGCGACGACTGTGCATGTGGTCATTATACTGCAGAATTCGAGAGATCCAGTCCTCACGTCTCTCCTTCAATTGCTGGTTCTGAGTGAAGGCGTAGAGAACGAGCGGGTGGTCTCTGTCCATATGTTAGACTCGGACTCATGAGACCGGTACACGAGGACGTACTTGGAGCGCACATAGTTGATAGCCTCGTCCACGTCCTTCACTGGCATGATGGGCAGGAGAGGTCCAAATAACTCGCTAATGTAACCATAAATCCCGTCACCACATTGAAAAGATTTAAGACAGCACTCACTCCTCAAGCAACGAATCACCCTCACGGACATCCTTGATAATGGTTGGCTCAAGCCCCAGTTTTCCATCCGTCTTGCCTCCCAGCACGATCGTCCCCTTCGTGCGGTTGAGTATACTCATAAGGCGACCGTGATGCATGGAGTTCACAATACGACCGTAAGATGAGGAATTGAGCGGCCCCTCGGGGAAGAAAGCGGCGTGGTGTTCTTTGAGCGCGGCGATAAACTCATCTTGCTTGTGCTCAGGTATCAGGACATAGTCAGGGCATACACAGATCTATTGGAACAGTTGGCTCAATAAGCATAAACAAATGATGAGAGTGCAGGGTGCGTACCTGGCCAGCATTTGTGCATTTGCCATGGAGGATGCGCTTTGCGGCGATGTTAATATCGCAGTCGGCATCAATGATCACGGGTGACTTTCCACCGAGTTCTAGAGTTACCGGGGTGAGGTGCTTCGCAGCAGCAGTGGCAATGATTCGTCCAACGCGACCATTTCCGGTATAGAAAACTGCCAGGAATTCAGGTTAATTCGAATTCAATGAAACACAGGTGTTATGTAAGCTTACTGTGATCCCACTGCAGCTCAAGCAGCTTTGTTGTCTCTGCTATGCCTCCATTTACTACTGCGTAGGCTTCGGGATCGAGATATTTGGGGATGAGTTCAGCTAGCAGGGCAGAGAAAGCGGGGACGAGTTCAGAGGGTTTTATGACTGCAGTGCATCCAGCGGCAATGGCGCCGATGAAAGGCTGCATGGACAAAACCATAGGATAGTTCCATGGACTGCGAAGGAGCTGCCTACGTCAAATCCTCCTTTGCCTTCGCGAATCAAGGAACGCACGCTATAATCAAGACGACACCCTTGGGTGTCTTGTAGACAGTTGGCCGCCATGGTTTCTGCCAGTCCGGAACTTCAGGGTACTCGGGCTTTGTCCACTCCTCCAAGGACTCCGCTGTCAACAGTATCCGCTTAACGAGGCCGGCGATTTCGCCCAGCCAACTTTCCATTCGTGGCTTCCCCAAGTCAGACTTCATCGCGGCCATGAACGCCTCCTCATTTTCCTTAGCCATCCGTGCGACCTGGTGAAGTTGGTGCCGCCGCCATGCTAACGAACGAGCTTTCCCTGATCGGAACGTCTGCTTCAAAGTGTCCCGGATCTGTGAGAAAATGCTAGATGAGACTTCCAATCACATTCTGAGACATTAAACTCGCGGCACCTCGGATATTTTATCAATGGGCGTATACTGGAGAGCGGACATATTGAAGGCACCGGATGAGTGAGAAGGTTTCCGAGAGAGAAAGCTTCAATTTACTTCGAAACAGCCGTTCATTATATATATGTGTGAATGGCGCCCCACAGACGCAGAAGAGGTTCTTCCGCAGTCCACACGATCGGTTCAAAATGGGAATCGATAATCCAAGGATGAGTAAAGAAAAGAAGTCTTTGTGGCCCTTACCTGAACTAGGCATTTCTTCGCAGTCCTACCGCCGGCGTCGTCGCTTGGCTCACTTGCAAGTTGCAACGATACCCCGGGACGCTGCAAGACTGAGTCTGCTACAGAACTTGTGAGGCCCGACAGGGTCTTTTGGCTCATTCTTATATAAGGACGAACGCTGTTTCTGGTCACTGAGAGCGGCGAACATTACGTACATCTAGATGTCGTGTGGCCGTTCACACTCGTCTTTGCAAGTTTAGCTCCCAGTGCCGTGCCCGTAACGTCCGATACGCAGGGCTATCGACACGCTTCATCAAAGAGCATACAAATTGCAGATGCAGTCCGTAGAATTACAAGTAGGAAAAAAGTTGTACAGAATCCACAACAACAAATTTAAAGAGAAATGGATAAGGGATTTGACCAAGGCGACCTCTTGCTAGATCGGATCCAGGTCGAAAGATCAAGCGGGATCCATCCTCATGGCTTTTCGACGTTCACCCAGCTCTCAACTTTCTCCACGGACCTGATGCGAGATCACATCAGATCATATATCTTGGGCTTCGCCGTCGGAGAAGACCATCATAAAACTCACTGTAACGGAAGAGCAAATCCTCCGGAGCCGATCACCAACTTGACAGTCTTCACTTCGAACCCATGGAAGTCCAATATAATTACTGGGTCGGCAGTGCTGTCAGTTGTGGACCAGAGAGTCAATTTCTCGCCGGCGTCTTCGAGAAGGTTTGTAACGTAGGCCTCTTTCACCGGGATAAAGCTGGCAATCCTCAGCTTCGCTTTGGCGTGTCCACCGAAGGCCTCGTAGAGTCGCAGCACAATGGTCTTAGGACTATCAGCGGAAGCGAAGTCGTCGTCGTCACCTCTCTTGATCGTTTCAAGGAACACATTCCTAGCTCCCTCGACCGCGAACGGAACCTTGATCTTTTCAAGAAGAGGCCTGCCCTCCCGCGGCACGTACCGCACTATAAGCTGCGGTAAGCGAATGGTGTACAAAAAAGGCGAACCGGACTAACCATACAACGGCGAGTTGAAGAGATATCCCGCAAGCGGTACATCGGACTCAAGGAAGTGTCCTGCGTGAGGCATCACGGCCCAAGAGAATTCGTGTTTTCCTGGAACATTCGTTGATCAACGTGCAAGGAGGATCATATCTCTGATCCCTACCTTGGTCTTGTTCGGCATCCGGTGCGGTCGCACCTCGCAATAGAGAGATACGTAGAACATTGCCCAAACAGGAGAACCCATATTTGGACTCAGATAACAGCGCAACACCGTAACCGAACTCGCTCAGGTCTGCGTACTGCGTGATCTCATTTAGCTGGTGGCTGGGAATGTGTAAAACGAGGTAGCACACCTTGTGACCACACACTTCAAATTTCGCAGAGTCCCAAGTCGTATTCTTATGGGTCGGCCTCTGCACGTAGCCAAATTGAGTCTCGTAGGTCGCGTTATCGCTGTGGATATCCAGAGGCATCTCGACTGGCTGGAGGATTAGAGCGAGGTAGAAGCTATCAGGCTGGTGAATGCCTACACTTTAAGAACTCGTGCCTTTGGTGCCAGTCCACATCAGCATCGAAAGTGAACATCGAACGAGAGCCAGGTTTCGTGGTGGCTGCATATCATGTATGAGACGAAAGCGATGCACCTCTATCGTATGAGCATTACCGGCAATAGCATCCAATGAAATCTATTTTGGACGCCATAAGACCGAAATCCAGATATAGATGATACCTATTGTCTCACCGTTACACTGATAGTACTCTGACCATACCTGAACTCCGACGAGATGGATGCACGTAACGGTCCCTCTGCAGTCACGGAGATGTTTGCAAATTCAAGAGGCTTTCTCTTCTCCAGGTGGTGGATTTCAACATCTGGGATAGAATCAGCTAGCTCATCACGACACCAGCGGGCTTGTGCATACCCCATGCATCCCAGTAATTCGGGCGATCCTCGAAGATAACGAGACCACCGCTTTCACCTTTCGGAATTAGCTCCCGTCTGGGATAGGATGTCAACCATATAACCATGGGGGGAGTCAAGTAGTCGAACTGACTCTAGCTGCACATCGTAGAGACTAGTGATGCGGCCTCCAGAAATGGTGAGCTGCACGCTAGAGTTTCTCAGGACAAAGTGATCAGATCCGTTAGTGAACACTAAACTGCACTTCAGCATATCAAAAGCTCATGAAACCATCGCAGGCATACCTGATACTGGCCGACTGTCCGCATACAAACCCTTGCAGACTGCCACACTGGTCTTCTCTGCGCACTCCATTAACGCGTACCCAGTCCCATCCCGAGACGTCTGTATGACCCGCGACTGAAACTGGGAAGCGCCTCCGGTGAGCGGCACTTTGACGACATCACGGCGAGGGAAGAAGGTCGTGTTCACGGCAACAAGCTCGCCCGGAGCACGCATCTTCGCAAGATTTTCTGCTATCAGTGGGATCGAGTGCGGCAGGATGGCTTCGAAAGCCTCATCCAGGAGCGCCTTTCCGTCCTTGGCGACTTCTGCGTACAGTTTTTCGGCGTCTTCGTAAACCATGCCGCTGGAGAAGCACGTCAGTCATATGCGTGCAAGGTAAATGATGTTGCCTACATAGCAGAACCTGGCAAGACTAGTGAAAGAGGAACGTCAAGTCTCTCGGACAAGTACCTCTGATTGATGATACGTACCGTCATGGACTAGACATCGTTCAACGAGTCAAAAAATAAATATAGAAAAAGGAAGAGTGTACCGTACATTGATTCAATAAAACCTTCTCCCAGCACGTGTCGATCTTGTCCTTCGGGTAGTTATAATCCTTGTGTGCGAACGTCGCGAAAGATGCCAAAGTAGTGACATGCTAGAGTGCGAGATTAGTATCTCCCTCCCGTCTCTAGAGGCAAAAGCCACACACACCTCGACATCTCGAAGCAGAATCTCCGACTTCCGGTTACCCCTCTTGATGGAGCCTATTACCACCCGTTAGAAACTGCTTAAACTAATTCATAAGCACGACTCACCGTGCGAAGTATAGGTGCCTCGGTGGAACTACCCGAGTCAGTCGAGAGACTTCTAGGGTAGATGACTGGGGGCATACCTCGAGATACAGTTCACCATGCCTATTTGCCCAAGTTCATTCCATCCTCTACGAAATTATTACAACTCCAAGCTTACCAGTTCGGCAAAGTCTGCCCTTGATTCGTACTCTTTGCGACATCCTCAAAGAAATCCTCCACCGAACGTCCCATAACGACCGGCGGCAGTTCGCGATGGTTGTTCGTAGTAGCACGGATACGTCGGAGCTATCCAATACAAGGTTAGTACTCTGCAACGCCTTGCCGTGGCAGTCGACGCTCACGTTTTCCAACATCTTTGACAAAGGACCTCCTCCACCATCTCCGTTACCGAAAACTAGGAGAGCACTGTCGTTGGATTCTAGATTCTGCATTCCTTTTAGCATCTAATTGATGGATTCCAGTTTGAAACACACTTTGTGGTTAGTCAAAGCCTTGTTCACGTCACCGACCGTAGCTTGCGCCGTGTAAGTATCTACGAGCAAAATCAGCTCAGACTGGGTAGTATTAGTCGCGGATACTACTTACCGACCGGGGTCATATGGCACATGACTTGCGAACCATCAATACCGACCCAGTTGAACGTGGAATGCGGGAAGGTGTTGCTACGAAACATTCAACGTCAGCTCCAGCGATGTTAACCGGTGCTTACATATTATTCCTGCATCAATTGCATTCAGCGTCGAATACCCCTGAATATATCGCCTAAATACTCACCAAGACAGCTTCTGAGTGAAGAAATACTTCATATCCGCCAGCCTGATCAGCTGCGGCAGCGCCCCCGACAAGCCGAACGAGTCAGGCAACCACGCCGTATCACAACGCTTACCGAAGCGGGACTGGAAGTACCGCTGGCCGTATATAAACTGTCTCGCGAGCGCTTCACCTGATGGCATGTTCGAGTCGTTCTCGACCCAGGAACCGCCAACAGGGTGGAACTGCCCGGAGAGGATTTTCTCCTTTACGCGTTCGAAGAGAGGCGGATAAAGCTAAGCATGAACGGTGTGTCAGCGTCACAGGCACGATGAACGTAAATGAAGAGACATGCCTGCTCGAGCCACTTATACTGTTGCGCCTGACTGCAAGTAAACCGGTGCTCAGGGTAGCGCTCCATCAGGTCGACTTGGGTGGACCAGGATCGAGCCACCTTCTGCTGTGTTACTCGATATGGCCACAGCCTTCGAAACATGAGTGACAATCACTTGAACTACAACAAACAGTCTGCCATACCATGCAGTATCGATATGGCAGTGTCCGATACCCCATACAAGCGGGCGTTCGGGACCCTCTTCGTAAATCTTCTCTCCCTTCTCGTCCCAGCCTTCTCCGAACACCTTCTCGGCAGCCTTGCGCGCCTTCTCGATCGTATTAGGCTCGCCCTTGTCAAAGATATTCATGATTTCGTTCGCTACAGTCAATGCTTGGTTCTGCAGTGGCGTGTTGCCCGGAACGGTGTCCACGATTTCGCGGAGAGTGCTGAAGTCCCACATAAGTCGCCATGCCTCCTGGTTGGGTACAACCAGATCTGCGGAGGCCAACGAAAAGTAGCGGTTCATCTGGATAGGATATAAACGACTGGCTCCGTAAGGAACCTATGGAGAGCGTACATCGGGAGGGGCGATGGTGTCGCCGTTCCAAGGCACACCGAACATGCCGTTACAGCTGGATTCAATGACAAAATCCATTTTGCCCTTCTCCACAGCCTCTTGGGGGATGATGTAGTCGACGCGGCGGTCGCCACCAAACCCTCCAGTGATACCTGGGGGGATGGTGAGTCTGATCTTTCAAGAGCTGGGCGTACTTACCCTGAAGTGGCACGCCGTCCGTGGTGTATATCATTGCCTCACAACCAGGGTCGAATTCGACTTGAATTCCTTTAGTACAGTCGCGGGGTCTCCAAATCAATGTACACACACTGAACTCGCTCGTATTGCTGCCAATATGAAGGGATGCTCACGGAGACCTTCCACCAGTGGTTAGTCCCTTTCACATCATCAGTCGTAGTCCTCTGTCCCACCAAGCAGCTAGCGGAACGTACACGACGGCCCGAACGAGTCCCCCTTCTTCGCTGGCTTGAACTTCTGCTTCATCGCCTCCTCAAACGAAGGCTTCGTCAAACCCGGGGCACTCCAGACTTGCAACTTCACATGACTCTCATCGTCCAGACGATGAGTAAACAAGATAGAAGTCAGGTTAACGTCGGCGAAGTGACCACCAGTGAAGGTGCCCAATCGGTTCTGTGTCAAATGTTTGATCCATTTCGCTCCCGGACCAGGGTTCTGCACTGGATACTCTGCTTGTTGTTGAGCACGGTGACCGTGTTGGCAACTCATGTGGGGAATTGTCGAACCGCCGTGAACGATGACCAGAACTGAGGAAGCCGGTGGCAACGGTTGCGCAAACTAATACTATGTAATAATACTACTAGTACTTTGATCCGAACCTTTCGTTTTTCTGGTGGTCATATGTGATGTTCTCTTGTTGATGTTCTCTTGTCCCTCTGTAATAGTCTGGATATACGACATTGATACTCACACATCAATTCTCATGAAGGAGTGACTTATACTGAACATAAATTGTCTATGAGCTCAGAATATATGTATTATGAGCACATTCGGTTTCCTGCGAGCAAGGAAAGTACTGTCTTGACAAGGATTTCATACACGCATGGACTAGTGTTCTCCTGAATCAGGCTCAAGGACTGGATCATCTGTTTCCATGTCGAAGTCGATGCATTACTATAATACTTTTGACCCCGAACGATCACAAGACGTCATTTGCGGAATAAACGACATCCATTCTTCTGAGGCTCGTCCTGCGGCCAGGAATAGGTGGTGTGAAGGCTAGTCTAAGGTACTAGGCCATATTTCTTGAGTCACGGATATGATGTCGATTTCAGCTGATCACGACGACAATCGTTCCATATGCACTACTTGTGGCATCCAATACACCTCAACTAACAGACGTCCATATCGGACGGGAGATGAGGAATCCGGGGATGGATGTGTCATATGCCTTGATGAGAGGCAATATGTGGCGCCCACCGGACAGAACTGGACTACCTGGAGAAAGATAGAGGAAGACTATAAAACGGAGCTGGTCTCCGAGGAGAAGGACCGAAGAGTTGTGAGGATTATGACGGAGCCTAGCTTTGGAATAGGTCAGACTCGTAAGTCAAACGCAGCCAGCCTCCTACCATCGGCAGAGATATCACTGAGGTTGACTGGGACTCGCAGCTTTCGTGGTGAACAGCTACAGGGGATCCGTAATTTGGGATTGCCAGGCATATCTATCGGACTCCGCAGTGGCACAGATCCTTGCATCTACGGCAGACAAGCCTCTTCTCGGAATTGCCATCTCGCACCCTCATTTCTATGGCAGCTCTGTTACCTGGGCACGGAAGCTCGGATGCAAGGTATTCATCTCCGCGAAGGACAAAGAGTGGTTCGTGCGTGACGACCGCAATGTTGCTGAAGTAGTCGAGTTTTGGGAAGGTGATCGCAAGGTGTTTGCTGACGGCCTGACTATGATACGATGCGGAGGCAAGTGTGGCAGCGGACTGCAAGTAGGTCTGTGTCTTGAATAATATACCGTTCGTAGGCCACTTCCCGGGATCGTGCGTCTTACACTGGGATCGCTCCTTTGAGCCACCGGAGCCAAACCTGCCAACAACAGGCGTTGTATTCTGCTCAGATACCTTTGGCATTGGTAGCGACCACTCCAAGATATCGTTCATGTACTCTTACCCCAATATGGTAGGCCGCAGACTATTCCTGGGCAATGTGAGCGATGACTTTCGCACCAAAGATACCTCTACCTCCATGGGATATCCAAGCTCTATGGCACTCACTCCGACCTTTTGCGTTTGAAGACATATATGGCGCATGGCCGGGTAATCTCTCGTACGGCGAGGGCCGGTCAAAGGTCCTCAAGAGTGCGAGGCGGTTCATTGAAATGGAGGGTTGGACCAAGGGCGAATGGAAACTTGAAGATTAGCTTGGAAATGGAGCTTATAGGGGGCAGAATCAACGAGAGACTGGACATAGTCATGACATTTGGATTCGGAATTTTCTTCGTCAATTCTCAAAATTGGCGCCACCACCAATTTAAGCATGTACAAATAATGCATCTGTCAGATTCCCCGGCTTACCGTCCGACTCAGAATAAGGAGAATCGAATGCTGATAATACTCCTTATTCTAAGGGTTGTCGAACAGCCATGGCTTTGGAAAGCTTAGTGTCTGCTCTTTATCCGCACCGGTACGTGCCACAGCGCGTGGATCTACTAGTCAGATATCGCGACGCTCTAAATTGGCTGGATGCAAGATGGGGCATGGGCGTCGTCATGAACGAAGTTCATAGAGCACTTCTGAAGTGTATACACATTACATTGATTAATTATCTTCCTCGAGTTCGAGTGATAAAATATTGAGCAATACATATCATCGCGTCGTGTGGCATAACGAACGGAAGCCCAAGCAGGGCCAATAAATAAATCAGGAGTAATAAATAGATATGTCTGCCGGTGAAGAATATCTAGGATAAGAGCCGTCAACTATTGAGGCCATAGTGAACGGCGGGGTGCATGGCTATGCACACCTCGCAAAGAGCATCTTAAGCAATTGCGCAGAACGCATGTTCATTCCGACTTCCAGAACCCTGATGTTCGACATCGACGAGCGGAGAGGCGGGAGGATCATCGGATGTGCTGGCTGAGGTGTTCTCGGCGACGAGTGTAGGAGCATCCATTTGAAAGAGTGGAAAGTTTTGTAGAGTGAGTGAGCTATCATTGTGATAATCCCCCCTCTCCTATAAGAACTGATTGGCGTGAATTCTCGGCATAGCGACCTTGTTCCTCTTTGGGTGTTGTAGGGAGAGGATCTGATGGCGGTGCTTCGCTTCGATCGCGACCATCTGCGTGGCATATTTCAGGGATGCGAAGAAGCACTCAGTCACGTGAATAAAAATGCTGCACAAGTGGCTTTCACTTTAGCGCCCTGAAGGGGTCGACCAAGCCGCACTTAAGGGAAGAAACGAAGAAGGAGAGGACGTCGACTTGGCGAGAGGTTGGGTACGATTTCCGTGAGTTAGGGAGGCTCGGGCCAGCAAAACCGGCGATAGTCACGTGACTGGCAACTCCGCAGCTGAGGGTTGTGGCGCCGGGAATGCGAGAGCCGGGCCCGAGACTCAGTTCGGAGAGGTGCAGCCACACACGCGTCGTTTCGCGAGGCAACGAAATCGGGCTAAACAAAACCGCCAGAAAGGAGAGAAAAAAGAGGGACGAGTTGGGGGGACGAAAAGTCGCGCCGAGCCCAGCTTGCGAGCGGCGCGTAATGGAGAAGGAGGACGCGCTGAGCACAAAAGGGAATGCGGACGCTCTGCGCTCGTGGCATTCCTTCGCTCGCTCTTAGCTTGGCCTTATCCCAGAAAGTAGACATTAATTGTGCTGGATGCGACTTGGTTTGCATTGAACATATAGCTATGGACAACTACAGCCTCTGACTAGATCATCCTCCTTCAATTTTAACAGAGGCGGCTGGAAGCTGAGGCCTGACACGATCACATCTCCATCCACCCTTCGCGAATTCTTCAAGGAAGCCCAGATGGCTGTTAGCTCGTCCTCGTTGCGATCCCCCCTTCGGCCAAGCAAGAACTCACCCCATGCACAGAGCGTTGCCAAGGTTAAAACTAGGATGAGTAACAGTCGAAGGTCCGGTAAGTACCAGCCAGTAAAGCCGAGGAATGCCACGAAGATAAAAACGTGGTATGCCGCTGAGTCGATGTAATATGCCAGACGGTGAACGCATGAAGACATGCGATCGGAGAAGTACCCAGTGCGGAAGGCGATGACTGGTACCATTGCAGGGCAGACCATGATCGCAGCGCCGACGAGAATACACCACGGAAGGAAGAAGAGGACCCTGAGAGGTAAGTTTACCGCTTCTCCGATACCGAAGGGACGCTGGTTTGGTGAAGGCAACAACTGCAATAAAGGGGACTTCGTGTCTTCTGCGATGTCCTCAAGAGGAGTTAGTGGGAGAGATTGACAGGGACACTCCCACCCAGCGGGTTCATCATCCTGCCACGCATAAGTATAGTGAAGCGATGGAAGAGAGACAATTGAGATGACTTACTAGGTCTTCCAATTGCCGTAACTCACCATTAGGTTTATCTTCAATTGCTTTAGCCGATGCAGGCGACACTTCCCGAATGTTTTCGTGGGGCTGTAATATGTAGTTCTTAAGCTAGAGCACAGGGTGGATGACGAAGGTAATAGACTCGCCTCTTCTGGTTCGAATACATATGTTCCAGTCTCATCACCGTCCTCCATAGTAGCGAAGTCAGGCGACGCCGTAGTCATGCTATCGGAGATTATGTCGCCTGCATCTATCAAGACTCCATCGCTGTCCGTGGAGCTGATGTGAGTACGAAGGCCAATAACTCTATTTCACTGATGAGGATGCCGGAGACGTAAACACGGTTGGAAGACGTACTTCCTGATGAACGTGCCTTTCAGCCGTTTTGCGCTTGTCACTGCAGCTTTGTACTTAGCCTTGGGGGTTCTATGGCGCACGTTAGGCGCACTCTACAACAGAGATGATCAATATCTTCGCCCACGAATCGAGGTTTGGGAACTCACATTGCTCTCACAAAGCAAAACCACATTAAACGCAGGCTCCTGAGACAGTTGCTCGGTAGGTGTCTGAGGCCATGAGGGACGATTAGAGCCTGAATCAGAGCTATCGCATGATAGAAGGGATGGCGCGCATGTATCAGTCTAAATATTAATGAAGATCCTGCTCAGTTCATTTCTCGCTGACAAGAGGGTTACCCACCATATTTACGGTTGACATTGCTGCCAGCAGAAATGAAGGAAAAGGTAGAGGGGCTAGTGCAGCTCAGAATGTTGGTATAGGCGTATATAGCCCTAATTTTGCTGCAGACCGCCGCGACGGCGGGATGATGCCCCGTCAGCCGTCAGCACCCATTGGATCGCAAACATAGTGACCATGATTGAGGCCGTCCATAATGAAATCCGTCCTATGGCGGGGATGACTAGATGCCTCCAGCCACTGTACAGGGTCAAACATAAGAGAGAACGAGGGTGTCTTACAGAGATTGGCGACCGAGAAAGTAGTGCACAAAGGTGTCAATGTAATCCTGATATGGCTTAATCATATCGATAGCCACTTTTTGTACAATATCTGAGCTAATGGAGTTGCACCGGTGGTAACATAGATGAGAGATAGGTTGTACGCAGCCTCGCGAGCTAAACCAACGTCCTGCAGTTGTCTGAGCGACCATACACCGTCTGATACAATGCAACTTACTTCGCCTCTAATCAGCCTATCCTCAGCGAGCTCTAAGACACGCTCATAGTGTCGAACCGCATGAGAGTGGAGCCCTGGACCGAGCATGAGTACCTACATCGAATAGAGTACGGTAAACGGGATAGACACTCACCCAATTGTTGGAAGGCCCTCCCAAAGTTGTACTCGACTTCGTCCAGATTTCCGGAGTCTGTTTCAGTTCGCAGCGTCCGATACTTAGTCAAAAATGCAACAGCCTATGATAGTGTTAGGTAAGGAGCTAAGTCGAGTATTTCACACTCACTTGAGCCACGAGATGATGTCGATTATCGGCTTGTCGCTGCATAGCACGACCCAAAGAAGCAACCGCTAAGCTTAAACAAATAAGAGGATCGTTCGGACAGTAATCATATGCGTGCAAGAGATAGACTGGAAACAATCAGGAGATGCAGAGCTTTTAAAAATAAAATGAAGAACGTACAAATTGCGCTCTGATAACTCTTGGCTGCGCAGCAGATTTGGCCGTAAAGTCCGACAAGCATGGGATTGTGTTTAGTCGGAAGAAATTTGCTAGGAGTTGCATCCGGAGCGGCCGCTGCATCGCCTGGAGCTACATCTACCGCGCCATCTCCTATCGCGTCATCGGCTTCTTCTTCTTTATTACGCGCTGTAGGATCTAGGACGTAGCGGCGACCCACTACCCCCCACTTCATCGTGTCCTTGTTTTTGACAGCGGCGTCGTGAATTTTCATTTCTCGCAGCATGTGCTTCTGGAGAGTCGAGATGATGAAGGAGTCTGTCTGCCTTAGACCACTAGACAAGGCCGCGCACAGGATACGCAGAGGTTCATTGTTGAACTGATGCGTATTCATTAGTCGACGGCACTGCTCCAATACGGCAGGGTACTGTCTAGCTCTACTAGCACATGCTGTATGCCCATGTATTGAGCACCTAGGCAAGGTATTCAGAGGTAAACGAGACCTACAAATGATCGCTAATCGGATAGTATCCTGAGTTGAGACTTCCTGATAAGCATTGGAGTACAAGATATGGCGCAGCACTT
This sequence comes from Neolentinus lepideus HHB14362 ss-1, assembly GCA_001632425.1. NCBI lineage: Eukaryota > Fungi > Basidiomycota > Agaricomycetes > Gloeophyllales > Gloeophyllaceae > Neolentinus > Neolentinus lepideus. The sequence goes on from KV425603.1 coordinate 89,681, forward strand.
CTTCTGCTAGACTGTACTGACTGCGGTTGGTAAGAAGAAATGCATACTAGCCGAAGAACCATCATCAGACAAAGAATGATGTCGTCAACATATCTAGCTCACCTGCATGAGCAATCGCAGCCAGTCATCAAAGGACACTCCTCGAAAGACATCAACTTTGCTGGGTTTACTCTTCTGTCCTAACTGTTCACTTTCTACTGAGCGGTGTTATGCTCGTTTCGAGAAGGCATATGACCGGCTTACTTACCAAGCTCGAGTTGTAGCCGAGCCGCCATACTTTCCTCGGTTGCCTCTTCAGAGCGTTTCGAGCGACGGTGTTGGCGAAACATCCCTTGAAACGGATTATTCTACGGCTGCTGGTGAGCTCCTCTGCGATACGAAGAGTACATATAATGGCCCACCCTTGTCGACAGGAACAAGTTCCGCGTCTCCCGGAATGTCTCGACGAGTTTTTCGGCTTCCAGCAGCCATTCGCGTTCAGCGAGCTCATCGCCGCTCATCATCCCCGACCAGAGATTCCTGACTCTGGAATATCCTCTGAGGACTTCCTTCTCCTTCTGTTCTTCCAGTGCCCGCACTTGCATTACGGTGAGTCCCGTCTTAGTCTTTGATGAGGATTCCCTCGCCTTCCCACGAGACTTCTCTTCGAAGAGGGAAGAACTGGGCGGAGGGGCACTTTGTTCGCCTTCTCGGTTGGCACGATGCATCCGACGGCGGTGATCAATCACTGGCGACTTGCCATTAACTTGTCCGTATGTATTGCAACTGGATACGTACCTTGATGCACCAGATCCAGCGCTTTTCTAGGTTCGTTCAGAACCTCATAAATTTCAGCCAATTTCATCTTGGCGTCGCTGTTCAGCGGATCGGCAAGGATGACTAGCCGGTGTTCAGGATTTAGTAGGCCCGGCGACAAGTGATGTGTGCTCACCATGTTGATAAACCTCTGCCGCTTCTTGCAGATCTCCCAGCATGCGCCTGCATGATGCAGCTTGCAGTAGGACGTACAGACTACTCGTCTAGGATAGTAAACATGAGAAGTTCCGTATGACTATGGAGAAGAGAGAATTTACGGTCGCATCTGCGCCGAGGAGTTCATAGACAGGTCGGGCTTGCGCGTACATCTCCCGCTCGAAGTATGCATCCGCAATCTCAGCGAAGAGAGGCGCATAGTCCATGACATTTTCTGATAACACGATATTCGCATGCATCTGTGTACGATCAGTTACCAAATGAAGTGACATAACCTGAGGAGACAGACCTGGCCTTCGTCGACGTCGCCCATCTTGATTCTGGCGACAGCAAGTCGATGTCGAGCATTGACATCCAAGGTGTACATCCCAGGCTTCAGGTCGCCTATGCGCACAACAGCGACGCCAGGTACCTTGTCAGGATCGACGTCGTACTCCCGATCGTCCTCGCACATATCCCAGTACTTCTGGTCTGCGCGGCCTTGCAGCCAGCGGCAGCCGCGCTTGATGACATAAACAGCCTTGTCGTACTGAGCGAGAGTGCTCGTGTTGTACAGATCAGCAAGGACGAATAGGTCCATCATGTCGAACCCGCCTCCCGGGATGGAAGTGCCGGTATCGGGGCTGATGGACTGGCCCGACGGGAACGTCGACTGGTAGTGTTCGAACGCGGCTTGGAAGAGGGACGCGCATGTCGACAAGTCCGAGAGCTCGATAAGGATAGGGCGCAGTTCTTTCAGGACTCCCAGGTCATGCGGAATATGCTTCAGCACGGCGAGCAGTGATTGGCGTGCCTAAAAAGAGTTTTCTAGCTCCGATAATGATGACAGATGAGTAATATATTCATTATACCGTTCTGAGGTCTCCAATCTCTTTGGCAATAAATGTGCGGTCAAGGAGTGCCTTGATGTTAGTTGGGTCCAAGTTGTAGAGTTTGCGATAGCAATAAATGGCTTGCTGGTTGTACCCCATTTCTCTAAAAATAATCAAGGTGGGCTGTGAACTGGCGAATGACACTACTTACTTGGACTGAACGGCTAGCCGCTCCCACTGCTCCGGGTCGTACAACAGATGGGCTGCCATAATTCGCAGCTGCAGTGCCTTCTGGATATCTCCCGTGTCCTCATGACACTGAGCAAGAACGGACCACGCAGAGGTCGCTCGAGGCTCAATACGTATGACTTCTAGCATGATGTGGATGCATCCGTGCAGGTCACCGTCGATGTATGCTTGGTTACCGTCACCAATCAGAGACTTGACCTGCTGAGATAACGCTGGACCGGTTCGCCGAGCACGCTGGAGGTAAACTGTAAATGGTCGAGACCGAGTGTCGCGGTGCAAGAGTTGTCACCTTCCTCTTCACCCGCCCAATACCTGAAGCGGCGCGCAGATCATCCTTGAATTCCGCGTCATGTTCTTCCGCGTTGAAGTCCCACACTCTGCTCAGCACACCGGTGGTGTCGGACCCCACATCTGTCCGTCGCAGGTTCTCGACGAGTCGACTACGAACATTATTAACGAACCAAAACGACTCGAGATGAACATCGATAAGTACTCGAAATCACCGTCATTGACTGTTTCTGGTCCTCCAAATGATGCAGGGTCATCTTCATTATTTTCGTTGTCTAGTTCGACATCCGATTCGCTCGGCGCAGAACCAGACGTATCGCTCGCGGTTGCGTCTAAATCACTCGTTACTGTCTTCTCTTAGCTCCGATACTCCCGTACTGACCGGTTATTTCATCTGACGAGTCTTCGAAAGATGACCTCTCTAATTCCTGTATTGCTGCCGGATTACTACAATCCACCATGAAAATTTTGCGTATTCTCTGTAAGAGCACGGCCAACTTGCGCCACCTTGCAAGAACTCAAAAAGGGCGGGAGAAGAGAGTCCGGCTAAAGATGGTTAGCACCGCAAACGGAAGCCACGCGATATCCCTATCACCTAGAACACCGCCCACCCTGCGATATTATAACGCTGAAGTGTCTGATTGAAACTATATAGATACAATATTCAACAAGGCGTAACAGAGAAATCAGAACACTGGCAATCTGACGATACAAGACTTCCACTGGATGTTGACACGGCGGGCAAGTGTCCTTTTTCTTGCGAAAAAGGACACTATGTCCGTCATTGCTGTGATCATGTGGTGGTCACATCACGAAATATCGAGTTTCCCGCCGCATGGACCGTTTGCTGTCGGCGGGCGGGCGGTCTCAAGTTAAGTGTCCCGCCGTCTTTGGGAGGGTTACGGGGGATTCCTGCAAACACATAGACAGGGACACATAGAAAGACCATGGTATGGTAGACTACATGCAATGCACTTCATCGAAAAACTGAGTGCCGGATGATTTTCCGATACATATTTACGGGTTGCATGGTTCCGTGATGTGACCACCACATGATTACAGCAATGACGCCACCATGACGCAGCATCGGAAATCCTTTGATGGTCGCGTAACAGTAAGGCCTGAGATATGCAGTTATTTGTGCTTATTTGTGGCCCCTTTCAGCCACAGCAAATATCCAAGCTCGGTGTCCTTTTTCGCCGCGGCTGAGAAAAAGGACACTATGTCCTGCAATTGCAACCGAACTGTGATGTTCTAAGTCCGACCTATTTTCTGTCTGATACTCATCAAAATGATGAATACGTACAAATTCCTGGTGATCCTTCCCATTCACCGATCTAACAGCGAAGGCGAGCTGTTGCTGAAGTGATCAAGGCCTTCTACAAATTTCGACGGCGTCCTTCAGTAGTACGCACCCTGGTGAAAGTGCGAACGACGCGCACATACGGCATATGAAAGCTACGTGTGGCTATACCCATGTGCGATCAAAGCGTGCGTATAGTCGAGGTTGATACACATGATGGATAGCTCTCGCAAGTTCTTGGTGTCGCTGAGGGCGCTCTGGGCTACGAAATGGTATCTATACGGTACCTATCTCGTCAGCGTATTCGAAGGCTCGGAGAATTTTCGGGTGGTATAATCTATGCCACTAGTCCCTCCGGCGAAGACGGTGCTCCTGTGATCCCCTGTGTTCTCGTCTGCCAGCTGGGAACAGGTAGTCACCAACGAGTGGCGACTGCTAGCAATGTAAACCACAACTCGACGGATATGATACGCTGATCAGTCATTTCAAGATTGGGAACACTGCTGACGAAAACGGAAGTATCTTTGTTCAACTGTCCAGCTTTCTCGATCATTGCCGATTCTATTCTCATGTTATCTAGATAACCATCTTCCACTGCTGAAGTCGGACTGTCATTTCTCGGCTCCTAATGCAATGGATTAATGTGGCATGAGAAGGTGTCCAACGCATCAGCTTTGAAATCATGCGGTCGGTGCGGTTCATCATCCGACCTCCCACAGCGTGACTGCATTGAGCACGGATGCTGCCGATGTATTTCCCCTACGGCTTCTACCAACAACTCTAACATTCACATAACATTTGCAATCATGAAATCCCCGACCGTCTCGGCGAGTTGCCTATGCTCGACTGCCTTTATTGCGCGATGATTCAACTAGCGTGCGCTGGCTTATCGAGATCGATAGAGTTACGCCAATATTGACGTTGTACGGTTAAATCGAGATTGGAACGAAGGGCTGTCATTATTAGCCCTCCTCAATAAGTTTCTGTTTCTCAATTTCTCGTGTTTGATGGCACCGCTTGTGCCGTCACGCCGCCGCGGAGAAACCCGAACTTATTGAGTCTGCTGTTTGTTTCTCGTCCAAAAGCTGCGCGCCACCGCTGTCAGACAGTCGTGGCAAGCCGATATTGGTGTATTCCGAAATGGGCATGTGTCAGATTAGATGAATACAGTATTTTCTTTGGTATTGTCCTGGACCTCAGCGAGAAGAGTAGGAATCAGACGTTGAAGGATCTTCCAAGGTGCTTTGAAGGTTTTCTTGCACCGCCGAGGACCACGAGCCATTGATAGTACGCTAAACATGTGTATACAGTATACGAGAGTAAAGAGTCTTTGAAGTCAAGACAAAACCGTATTGGCGACATAAGGACCGAGAGCTTGGTACATCAAATATTCAGCGTGGCAATTCAAAGTCCGAAGACGAGAAACAGCGAGAAACACCTCCAGAGGTGTTTCTCAGTTTCTCGCTCGCGCACAGATCCCATGAGCGATCGCCGCTCGCCCCGAAAGGCTCCATCAAAGAGAGAAACAGCCCGAGAAACACTTATTGAGTGCCCCTATTGAATGAGTCCTTACTTTCGTTATCAACTACTCCGACCAAGACGCAAATAAATATCACCAAGTTCCTGAACGTGTTCTGATGCTGCTTATAATTATCGCTGAATACAGTCGGATGTAGGGCCGGTCTCCTGAAGAAGCTCAGGGAGTATCGGAGGAAGCTGTCATTGGATAGACTCGGAATCCGCAACAATCGACCAGAGAATGTCTGCGCCGTGCGTGTTTCCGTGACGTTCTCCACGCAAAAGTTTGACCCCAGGGGCAGCTACGTGGAGAGCTCTCATGTGTCAAATGGACCCTTGGCCTATAGCTAATTCTGAGGTCACCATTTTATGCCACGAACATTCCTGATAGCTATATTGCATATTATGCACGATTTATATATCCGTCGAGAGCGACAACAAGCCACAAAAAATGACACGCCACTAGTAAGAGTGCTTGCGAAGATCATCACTGAATCTGTGCAGGGCGCCATCCTAGGCGGATTGTCGGGGTATCCCATTTCGGAACAAATACCACCGTACACAAGGGCGTTCCAGCCCCGAAGCCTCTGAAAAAGTGACTTATGCTCCAGACCTCCTGTTTACTCCGCTCTCCTCGTGCTGATCACGTACCGTCATTCATCATTCATATCCTTTTGTATAGGTTGGTGCGGTGTGTGAAGAGCACGGTGCTGGTTTAAGAGCGGATAAGCCAAGGTACGTGGCCTGTTTGTTATTCAACGTTCTCATGAAACGCCCGTTCTATTCTAGGCGCTGGATTTGTCTCGGCCTGATATACCAACATTGTATTGTTGCAGTGCGATAAAGTCAGCCGCTATCCGCGATATGTTACTGCGTGGGGACTGAGGACGCATTGTCAGTGAAGTCACGACCTGGCGCGAAATTTCACTTCTTTGCATGGATACTCAAACCTCATGAGACAGTCAGGAACTCGTGTCTATCGAGATCAAGGTATCAAGGTATCATGGTTAGGGCTTCTTCCCCGGATTTGACCCTCATCTAATCAGTCTCTTCGAACACCGCCCCAGCACAAAATATTCGGACCACGATTGGATCCGGTCGGACATTGGCTCGCGGAGCTGTAACCTTCACTGCACATAGTCATTTCCTGACGAATCTGTACTGGGCGATCACTAGTATCCGCGTTCGACGGCTATGTTATAGTTATGCTGTGTGTAACGCTTTGTTAGAACCACATCAGGAACTCTAGCATCCTAAAGCGCCTGTCACCACCTTGATGAAACGCAAATGACAGGGTTCTCTTCAGCTTGCGGTGCCGATTGGCTAGGATGGGTTTAAAGAGCTCAACGGCTCGCACTTCAGCGGGTACATAACTGAACCCCATATCGTGATCGGTCGTACCAGCCGTTAGACCCCGATGCCTGTCACCATCCCTCTCTCGGACCTTTGCCAATCGCATCTGGCAATCGCTCTCGACAACACCTCTCCGGATGGCCTGTTGTTGCGCAGTATGACACCTGTACCAGGCGTTTCTGGCTTCAGCGCTAATCGAGGTTCATTGGACGGCGTCTATATCAGTTTCTCACTGGCGCAAGGAGATCATGGTCTTTATATCTATGTCTACCCATCCACGTCTCCAGAATCCACAGGTTCCCGTCGGACAGGAATAAGCGCCCCTACGTATCATGGTAGGACATATTCCCTAGTTATTTTGGTATTTTGCTAACCCGTCACAAAAGTCAACACATCCGCGGCATATGACCAGAACTCATATCCTTCTTCATCCCAGAACGGCTCGACCGTATTTGATACGAGCACTGGCAGCTTCGATTATGCTCTTGCTGAATCAATCCAACAAGCCTTCGCACCAGCCAATAATTTTCCTCTTAGTACGACTTCTCTTTCTACCAGTCCGACCCGCCACTGACTACCCACTGTAGCCATGGACGAACCGTGCATGATGCCAACCCTTACAACTGGACCATCGTCAGAGATGTCGTCAAGCATAACAGGAAATGAAATTGGTTAGGATGCTTTTAGAGATGCATTCTACAGGCGTTTATTGACAAGAAGCTATAGAATATTCCTCTGTGTCGCTTGAAAAACTACTCTCGCCGTCTCTGTTGTCGGATTCCCATCCAGCACACCACAATAACTATTGCGCTCAATCAGGGCCGGCGAATATTCTCTCGACAATGGACGCAATCGCCCAATGGCAAAATGTCTCGTCAAGCAAAAGATCATCCCCCGTATCATCCACAGCTGTGTCCTCCTCTTCTTCTTCTCCTGCCCTTTCATCAGCGTCTGCAAATGTTACCCTGCTCTCCGACGAGCTTATCCAATTTGACTCTACCAACTACTATGAGTGTTCGTCGCCTGACTCATCACTCGGATCGGGGGCCACCCTTTCATCGCCTCCTTCACCGACACTGTCCGTCCCTCATGCCACCTTCTCGTCCTTCCCGTCGTCAGGTACGAAGTCTGGAATGCACACGTCCAAGACAATGCCTCGTCAGGCTCGGAGGCGCCGTTTCCCATGTCTCCACTCGAGCTGCACGCGCCTCTTCACCTCAGAGTACACCCGACGTGTACACATGGCTACTCACACTATTCAGCCACGCAAAGCCTTGCCCTGCACTATGCGCGAACAGACGGGGTGCATGGAAATGTTTTCCCGAGCACATGACCGACTTCGCCACGAGGTCGCTATGCACGGCAAGGAGTGTGAATGGGTTTGCAACGTCTGCGGACGTTTCTTCTCCACGGCACGCATGCTGGAAATCCACAAGTGTCCTGGCACCATTTCTGGGTGGATCAAAGCTCGGTGTCCCAGAATCCTTGGTGGTTAGTAGCCGGATCACTTACGAAATAGGCAGGGTTCTGATATATTGATTACAGATATATCCGCATGACGCTTATATCAGTACCCTCGAGCGAGAACTTTTACGTTCTGCAGTCATTCTCTGATGCTTCCGGCAATCCGCTCGACTTTGTGTAACACCACTATTGAGTAATCCGAATAATCTCACCGGGCTAGCCCGGGTTTGTATCACTATTAGTTCCTTTCTTTGGGCGAATGGGGAAACCGCGGGGCACATTGTGCACGATTATGATAGGTCCAGACGGTGTCAAGTTGTCGCTAAGATTATTTGCCGGATGACCCAGTGCATCCCCAAAGCAAAATGATTCCCGATACCATAATTCATACTATGCATAATATTGTACATTGACAGGTTCTCCGTACACCTAGATTCGGTGCTATCCTTGGCCACGAGGAGGGCCCCGCGGTAGCTTTACCTCACTCCCTTCTCCCTCTCCGCCTCCGTCATGCGTACCCAAAGGCCTCCATGAGAATACATTGTCAAGTGACTCTTCGGGTAGAATCGATCAATAGCTTTCCTTCCTTCACCGGCCCAAGCCTTCGGGGGCAAAGTGCCAGGAGCATGAGCAGAAGGCTCCAACGTCATGCCCGAAAAGTTTTGGAGAAGACGAATGAGCATGAACGACACCTCGTTGTAGGCAAACTGTGGCACGCCGCAGTCAATCAGAAATACTCGGTCGGCGAAAAACTCTTAAAGGCCACCGACCTGCTGCCCCAAGCAAATTCTAGGCCCTGCATTGAACGGCAAAAAGATGAATGGGTTGGGTGTGAGGTGTCGCGTGAGTCGGTCATCAAGGAAGCGCTCAGGATCGAACTCCTCCGCTACAAGAATATACATATTAGTCCCCGTTGTTCACATGAATGTCCGAGGGACCCAGGGGTGCATATCAAGTACATCATGCGTCTGGATCATGACCACACAAAGAAGTTCTAATACTCACCATCCGGTCCCCATAGGTCCTTCCTCCTGTGCAACAAAAGGACAGAGTAAGACACACTACAGCCAAACAGCGTCAGTGGATTAACCAATGCCTTGTTAGGAAACAGATAACATATTACCTTGTCTTGGCAGGGATGTAGATAGGCTTCTGTGTGGGATCCGGAGACGAAAGCGTCGTAGCATGCACTGTCTCACTAAGTGGTGGCGAAAGATGCTTTAGCATACCCCCTTGGCCAGCCGATATGATACTTACCGCACGTTGAATGGAACAACGGGATAAAGCCGTAAAGTCTCTATCAGGTGGGGTCAGGCGGCCTGTCAGTACAGCTGGTGGATCGCTCCTTCCAGAATAGGGTTCTACCGTTAATGACAGCCCTGAGATATTTCAAGTCTCTGATATCGTCATAAGTTGGTCTTCGTACAGGTCCTACTTTATCCAAAATTTCGGAACGGAGACGCAGCATAACGTTAGGATACATTGCCAGAAAATAGACAACGAACGTAAGAGTGGCGGCAGTCTGTGGATGTTGAAGTGAGACACCAGGCGCCAAAATAGTCCGCCGTTGGAGTAGTGACCCTCACCGTATCCCGGCCAGCAAGAAGAATGTTCAAGATCTCATCTTTAAGAACGACACGATCTACCCATCCAAAGGAAGGTAAATCGTTAATAGATGGCCAACAAATTTAGAACCACTGGCGCATCTGCCAGCGAGTGCGAACACGCGCTTACCCGAAGTGAACTTAATCAGATGTTCCATTAAGGTTTCCCCGTCGTCGGCGTCTTCACCGCAGTCCGTGCTTTCTATTTGCTTATGCTTTCTCAAGGCCTCTTCCAGAATCTTGTCAATATACCCGCCAACCACTTTCATGGGGACTTTAGTCTTGTCATGGGCAATCTCAAATAGTGGCCAGGTGCTGCCAAACCGCGTTCTGTCAGCCGAAACCTCCTGTGCTTCTGCAAAAGCTTTCGCAAACTCCCTTGTCTCAGCGGAAGTCGGCGGAGAGGCGACGTGCAATGCAGAAGCTGGTGCCTTTATGCCATAGGGATACGGTAGCTGAGCGGAGAGAGAGCCGACATCGTTCCCGAAGAGGAATTCAGTGGCGGAATCAAGAGTAAACCGGGAGACCAGGTCCTGTGAAACGAGCGTAAATGCCCTGTCATAACACGATGCCTCGTAGAGTGGAAGTCATGTTGCACAGCTGATGTTTACCTGGAAGTCGATCGCGTACCCTTCAGCGAACCTTTGTTTCATCTTACCTATGGCCTCTTCGCCATGCCGGTCGAAAATATCGAAGTGCGAGATCCGGTCGCGAGAGAAGAACGGCCGGGTCATCGAGCGGTGGAATCTACCCAGGTCAGTGGAAGATAGATTAAAAAAGGAAAGTCAACATACTTCCACATATCCCCTACGGTGCAAAGCAATGTGATTAAATTTTGACAAAAGGTGAGATTTGACTTGACTACCGTCAGAATTAAACACTCCAGTGCCGAGTAGGGACGCCATAGAGTATTTAAACTTGTCACCTGAAGAGAGTCGGTATATCGCATTGAGGGCTTGAATGTGCAAATACACTAACCTTTGATATAGTTGGAAAATTCAGTGGCCAAGATGGACTTGATGTGATCAGGCTCGTCAGTAAAGATCATGTTCTCCCATAAAATCTGCATGTTGAAGACTCTCCCGACCTCCGGGAATGCCTTCGTCATGTATTCGCCTATCACCGCCGAGTTCAATCCGACACTCAAAATGAAACCGAGACCCTCGGCAGCCGTACTCACCGGGATAGCCGGTCTTGAGCGCTTTCCTTATATTAATTATGTGGTCGATATTTCCGACCCATTTTCCGACCCATACCGGCGCGGGTCTTGCACCCATTCTCTTCGCCTCTCTGTGCCGGGTCCACGACCGCCAGTAGATACCTACTGCCGTCCATAAAGGGAAGCTTGCGATCGCTAGGAAGATAGAAAGCCACAGTGGTACCTCAGTTCCTAGTCCGCGCTGGACAAAGTCGACGAGACATATCGTGGCAGCCGGCGCGAGTGAAAGGTTGAGCACAGTCCGTATCAAGTACGGTACACCAGGTGGAATCATGCCAGTTTTCATCGCAGCGTAAAATGCAAGGCTGATCGTGACTATGCTGCAGAGTAAGCCCTACCGGACGCTACTATATGTACTCATGTCGACATTTCCCAGCGTCAGCAGTGACGTTCAAAAGACCCTCCACTTCTTTTTTTGCTTTGCTTAGCCAATATGATGAGTACATGATTCGCATGCGGCCCAGAACACAAGACCAGAATAGTCGCCGTAGTAGCCCCGAGTTTAAAATTCAAATGCCATATTTCTGGAAGTCGATGATGGCAAAAATCGTATACCTGCTCATCAACGTTTAGCCATCACTATGATTGAAATACGTTTTGTTATAGGTTTCAGCGAGGTGAGACGCTCACTGAGTACTGACTATGCACCAGTTATAGTTTAAAGCTTTAATCCACGTGTTTCTATATCGATCCGTTATCGCCGCGGTCGTTTAAATTGGGCTTTCCGTATATGAATTTGGGTACAAAACTGTGCCACAGCTCTTTGTATTGCATCGTTCAAGTCCATTTGTCATTTTCCTCCAGGTCTGTCTACAGGCCTGGTTGTAGAACACACGGTACTGTCATATACACATCATTATGTTTGTTTATCCGGCAGTTCTACTTGCCTTGTCAGTTCCCGTGTAATCTTGCTTATCTGAGTTAACATATATAGCACTTGTTAGCTAACCACAGGCTCAGCCGGACGTTTCTCAGCGACGACGAGCACAATGTCCCGTTACGAGAGGATCGCGAAGACGACACCACAACTGCCATAAGGAAGCTAGGGTATTCTGTAATATTAATTCACTCGGCCTCAGTTATCTCCTGTGCCTCGGTATTCCTCATTGTCCAGGGTGAAGCTTGCAGCCAGGATGAAATACGGTTGCAGTCCGAACTCGTATTCTCTCAGACGTTCTAATACCAATATGCAAACCAATTGGTACGTTGCAGGGGAAAATATATGCACTAAATATACGTACACGGCCCAGGTAACGAAAACTACAGTACGACACGAAGCCCCGGAAAACATGATCCCTTTAAGTTCACGAGATACTCTTGATTTTACCTTCAGCTTTAGCCTTGGCAACGGCTTCTAGCTCGGAGAAAGTGCCACTCCTGAGGCACATGTGGCGGAAGATACCGTCCTCTTTTTGTATCAAGTTGAATGGCGTGTCGAATTCGGCGATTTGACCCTTGTCCAGGACGATGAGGCGATCATAATCAATAACCGTCTTCAGACGATGAGCAACTACGAGGAAACGTTAACCACTGCAGGGGCAAAGGAAAGAGAGTGGCACACCTGTCAGAAGTAGTGAGTCGTTGAATTCTTCGCGAATCGTCTCTTGGATTTTAGCGTCTGTGGCGAAATCAATGCTGCTAGTGGCCTCGTCCAGAACGATGATAGAGCTCCTCCGAAGTAAGGCGCGAGCCAGCGCGACAAGTTGTCTGCAATATGCGAAGTCAGCGTAGTCCATGCGGATGCAATCACGGACACAAACCTTTGGCCTTGCGAGAAGTTGGTACCACCTGCCGACACTTGCGTCTCCAAGGAAATAGTGGTTTTAGACTCGACCTCGGTAGCAGTTGCAGACACAACAGAGGACGCAACGGTTGCCTCCCGATCGACCCCACGAAGTGATGGTGGTCGGGATGGCTCGCGAGAACCTCTTTGAGACTCGTAAGCAGATTCGGACATCATTCGAACCCGGTAAAGCACATCGAGGCATTCTTCATCCGTATGTTCATCTACAGAGGACGTTAGTAAGATGCGCGCCTTAATCAGATCCACGCTCTCTTACTGAAGGGGTCTAAATTATCCCGCAGCGTGCCGGAGAATAATGCGGCATCCTGTGGAATGAAAGTCTAAGCAACAACATTGACGTTAGCGTTCACGCGTTCTGACAGAATACGCCAGGCACTCACGATACGGGATCTCAGGTCGTGCACGCCAATAGTCGATATATCGATGCCGTCAATCATAATACGTCCACTCGTGGGGTCCACCTGCACAGCTTAGCACGGACCAAACATCATGAAAGTCATTACTAACGAAGCGCAGGATGCTCATGGCTAACGTGGACTTGCCACTGCCAGTGCGACCCAGTAACCCAATACGTTCCCGAGACCTCAACTCGAAGGAAACCCCTTGAAGGACGGGCGGGAGCTCCGGAGCATACTTGATAACGAGATCTTCGACGGATATCAGGGCATTCTGGTCGGAGCTGGAAGGCCAGTAAGCGGGAGGCCTGTTGGATTCGATAATCGCGGGAGGCTCCTGGGGTAGGTCAAGATACTCTACGACACGCTCCACGGAGCTAAGGAAGGTGAGTACAGCTGCACCTGAGAAAATGACAACTCGAACTTACTTCAGATCAAGTTCCAATGCGGTCCAGAACCGGCACGCCCAGTAGATACTGGTGGTGAAGTTCATGGCAGACGTTATACATAGACCCGCGGTACCAGCAGATACTAATCCAGATAGCGAGAATAACGTCGTGATGAGAACGGCTCCCGTACCCAGAATATCGAAGTTTAGCAGGAGCCACCTGTTGGTCATCCAGAAGGAATACCACATCTAATTATGTATGGAACGTCAAGTATATCGCAGTGAAATCACATATAGACTGGCCTTTGTAGTAAGATCAATCTTGCCGTGCAACTCATCGAGAAAGCGCTGCTCAGCAGAGAATGCGCGAACAGTAACTATCCCCTCAAGCAGTTCCCCGAACCCTGCGAATATGGGAGAACGACTGTTGGACTCCATCCGCCGAAGGTCCCGTCCGGTATTCAAGTACCCAATGGCAAGGAAGCGATACACTAGTCCCAAGATCGAGGCAGGAAGAAGGAAAAGAGGGAAGATTACACTAGTGATACGAGGTATCAGTAGACGGTCGATTACTAGAAAAAAATTTCTCTCACGTGACAGTGATCACAGAGGCGAAAAAGTTCGCAAGGGAGGAATTAACAGCCTGGAGTGAACTTGACAGCGACGAATCCACAGTTTCGATGTCCTAAAGTATGACTGTTAAGCATGAAACAGGGAAGACAATGGACTGGAAGCACCTTGCTAAAGCGATTAAGCATACGACCTGAGTATGTCATGCTCGTTTAGCAGGCCATTCATGCAGGTACACGACCAGAAGAACCCACCTTGTGGTGTGACGTCGTGCCATCGCATCGTGGCGCGAACCACAGCCACCAGTAACTGGCGGAATAATAGTCGCGATGCACGTAATGCCCCAGTAATTTGTGTGATTATGGATGTGAGATTGATAGTTACAGAAATGAGACCTATGGCTGCGTATATCCCAACGTAAAACAAAGGATGATCTTGAGCTCTGGGAAGCCCGAAAGCGTATGTGGACGGGCTCTGAAGTCGTAGGAACGCCGTCTGGGCATGGTGCATTGAAAGGTGGGTACTCATCACGATTTCATGCTCAGCCGCTGCAAACGAAGTATGAAGGTATGGTGTCGCTGGCGAAGCGTCTTCACCATAGGCTTCACCCCATACCTTCCAAGAATAATGTCAATAGGATGACCAGAAAATACAACTGCAATGCGTACTTTAATCCAAACTTTTTCGGTCACGCCAGCAACCTATATACGCATGAATATACCCCTTAGATCCTGCACTGGCACTTTAAAACGTACCTGCATCAACACGATGAGCATGACCAAAATGGCCCACGTCCAATACGATCTACAAATCTTCAGCCATCGCAACAATGTTAGATGGATGCTACGCACGAGGCTTTCAAGTATGTCTTGTAAATCGACCATTTCACACTACCCGTCTCTCTGTGCTCATCTTTGACCAGCTTCCTCGGTTTCTTCTTCCCGGAGGTCTTGGCTTCCGCATCCTTTTGAGCATCTTCCCCTTCCGCCTCGGCCGCCAATTCTTCCTCCGTCTTTTCTTCCTGAGCTTCAACTTCTTTGCTGTTTTGCTCAGCGGTAGAGTCGTGAGCAATGTCATCCAGCAGGCCGCGTTCCCGAAGCTCCTCGACCTTGCCTTGGGTGTCTATCCGACCATCTAACATGCGGACCAAGTAATTCGCGCCAGGTAATACGAGTTCGACGTGGTGGGTAACGAGGATCTATGTTCAGGATGAGCAATTATCATATAGCCGCACGACGAATACACTAACCACAGTGCGGTTCTCGAGAAGAGGTCCTTTGAGGAGGTTTTCAAACAGAAGTCGCGCCGTGTGACTGTCCTGTGCAACGAGATCAGTCGCAAGATTTATCCGATACATGAAGGCAGCTAAACTTACCACTGCACTGAGCGGATCGTCTAACAGGACATACTGGGTTCTGGCATATACCGCACGGGCGAGGGCAACACTTTGATGCGGTATCAGTAACATTCTACGGAGATCCCTCTCGAGATACTCACCGCGCCTTCTGTCCGCCTGACAAGCTGACGCCCCGCGCACCAATCTCGGTCGAGTCTCCGTCTTCTAACATATCAAGGTCTGGTCGCAAAGCACAAGCATCTATGACATCCTCATATCTCTTCTCGTCATATGGATACCCGAAGAGGATGTTGTCCCGAATTGATTGATGACGCAGCCACGGAGACTGTGCTGCGTAAGAAATCGAGTGCATGAGACCATTAGCATCGATTCTGGACGGATCCTTCAGCATGACGATCCGCCCAGAGAGCGTCGTCATTTCACCGAGCAGGGCCATCTGGAGTGAAGATGATGAAGTTATTGCACCCTACTGATGTCAACTCAGCTCTACTCACGAGAAGCGCGGTCTTCCCGCTTGCAGTGGGTCCAGTGATTAGACTGAGCTTTCCCTCCGGGAACATGACATTGACGTCCTTCAGCTCGAAGCGGTGATCAGCCGTGGTATTGACTTCGTTAGTAGAGTCGGTGGCCGATGCCTCTTCCGACGCCGAGTTGCTCCCGTTCGTCTTCGTATCCTTCTTCTTACCGTTGCCACTGTCCTTGCCCTTTGCCGTCTCTTCTACCTCGTTCCATTTGAAGGTACCGTCTACGATCCCAAATCCTTCCTCAATGTCCACGGACGACGTGCGGGCGGACCCCTTCAACGAGGAGACCTGGTCGGACACTTCGTCTTCGTCTAAGAAAGTCTCTATACGCTTGATGGCGATTCTTGTCTACCAGGCCCAAAGAAAAGTCATCAAGGGTGCTGCTAAACCTGGCGATGATGTTGCTTACCTGGAGAATTTGAACAATCCAGGCGGGAATAATATTTAAAGGTTGTCTATAGCCAGTTAGTCAGTGACTCGACAAGATGGCATCTAGGCATTACCTTATCATGCCGAATAGTGATAGGGACTGATGAAGTCGTGAGTTTCGTTGGATATCAGATGACAGTGTAACTCACCGTGAAGGCAATAGAGACAGTCAGCTCATGTCCGAGCATGACATATGTAAAGAACGATATAAGCGACACCAAAATAGGCGCGCACGTCCACAGCATAGAGAACATAACAGAGTTAATCCGAGCTACTCATACATATGTCATCAGCAAACGTAGCGCAAGACTGACAGAAAACACACGAACCCTTAACCATCCACTGGATCTCCTTCTGCCTCGCTTCCATAGCACGGTCGATCCAGCGATTCTCCCATGCGAAGAACTTGATGAACTTGACAGCGCCGATGAGCTCGTTCAGCACGCCCATCCTCTTATCACGGGCGGCCAGTAATCCTTTCTGGATTCGGATTGCTCTCCGAGCGATGAAACTATTCAGCGGCCAGCCAAGTAACAGGACAACAAAGCCTGCAAAAGCGGAGAGGCCCAGTAACCTGGGTGGACAGGCATCAGGTTAGGCAGAACCGGAACGGGGTCGGATGCTTACTGGTATAGGAAGAGACTGGCAATAAGGATTTCAAACGGCGCTGTGAGATGCGTCAGTTGCGCTATGGTCAAATCTAACCATAGCGTCTCGTACCTCCGTAGATGAAGTACATGCCGGAAATTAACATAGCGACCTTGCATAGGATGTTATTACCACGGTGAATGCAAGTCAATCACTAGACTTACCCTATTGGAATCGCCAGCCATCAAGTTAACAATTTTACCCGTATCCGCACCAGCCTTGGGATCGTCTTCCTTGGCCTTATCCTTCTTCTTCTCTTCCTTCGACTTTTCTTTGCCTTCCTTGGCATCTTTGGCATCCTTGGCATCCTTTGCCTTGTCGCTATCGATGATACCAGAGAAGTCCCTTCTCTTCAGAGCTTTGGCATAGATGGCCGCCATGAGCTCACTCCTAGTTCTCGATGCAGCTCTTCTTCCAAACCACAAGTGTTGTACGTCGGCTTCGGCTTTAGCGACCTGAGATAAGAACGCCAGCAAAGCGTATATATACGCCTGCTGAATACGTTCCTTCGACCCATCCTGGATAGCGTCCAGAATCTTCTTGAGGAAGAACGGTCCAAGGTAATTGCACACAACGCTGACATACGTGCCGATAAAGTCGAGGAGGATATCCTTTGAGTTGGCTTTCCAAATGCGCCATATAAGCGAGCCCTGCAGCATGCTGAACTTAATAAAAATCGGGCGCGACTGCATCATCGGGCTCAGACTCCACACGTCGCCTTCGTTGAGCGTCGCGTGCGTGCCCCGTTTGATGAGCGGCCATACCCAGTGGAACGAGATCCAGCCCCACAGCGGCGTGTAATCCTCGGGCGAGACTGACTTTCCGATCTCCTCTTTCTTCACCAGCTTGCTCGGGACGGCCACGGGCATCTGCAACTCGACCGCCAGCAGTACGATGATGCCTACCATGTCCGCGATCGTTGCCACGAAGACCACCGGGTGAGGCAACGAAATCAGGTAGACGTTGTGGTTGTACAGCACAGCGCCGAGGGAGACTATACCGATGACAAAGTGAATGAAATAGAGTATAAGCAAGTCCCATGATGGCGTGGCCTTCGGACGAAGAATTGGTACCAGAGACGCGTAAAACCACGAGAGCGACACAAGTATCGGTTGGGAGGTAGTCCAGACGTTGGTGTCATCACCTGCAAAGAGCCTATATGCACCGACAGCAAGCCAGACGAGTGATTCTAGGAGTGCTATGAAAGTCAGAACAACGGTGCGCCAAAGGGGCACCGATTTATCCGCATCCTGTGCCGCTTCCGGGTCGAGTGAGGCATTGAATGCCTCTGCCTCCTCCAGAGTGATATATTCCGAAAAAGGAGACTTGAGAAACTTGAGAAATCTCCGCAAGGGCGAAGGAAGGGGTACATATCCGAGACAAAGGAGAAACACGAATGTAGCTGGGGTGGATGCGCTCCAGAACTGGCGGACGCAGGCCTCCTGCAAGTCTAGTGGGCTAGAGCCGTGGCAGAATGTCGCGCCCATGGTTGCTGGAAGCGCGAGTCGTGCACCGTTCTCAGAGCGTCTCGAAATATTTAAGTGAAAGCTGCAGTGATGCCTGATGGCGGCTTCAGGAGATAAGGCCTTGGGGCCGCGTGGCGTGGCAGATTTAAGACACTGGATATTTTGAGAAACCGACCACGGAAATATATAACCAGGACGAGGCTAGTAGTCATAAGCAGCCATAGAGCTCGACATGTCGTGATGCCAATCGCTTGACTGCAAATTGCGAGTCTAGCAGAAACATAGAATAGCTTGTCTTCTAGGACCGAACATGATCTGAACTGCGCGTTCCTGACTCTACGCGACCAATATCCAAAGCTTCAGAAGGCATATTCATGTCGAATATAAGCCAGTATTAGGAACCAAAGATATGTTAACGCCTCTGAGATAGTCCTTTGTATGGCGACCGCGAAAGCAATCACACTCTCAGGGTGGAGGGTATAGACCGAAACTCAACAAGTAAGGAATTGTAGTAAAGCCGCCAGCAATTTCTGGCAAACCAAACAAACATAAACAGATAGCGCCTGCAACACCATCTATATAATATAAAAGCACCTTTGTCAATAGTTTAGTCAATATCTATAGCTTGTGTTCTCGCTATCTCCAAAGTCTTGGACGAAGACGGTCACCCGATCGAGCCCGACATGGCACTGCGGGAGTCTCACTCTTTGAGGACCTGCAAAATGTTGATCAAAATGAATATCCCATATAATTACTTTGGCAAACCATTCTGTCAAAGAGAAAAGTATATACTAAGGGAATAGTCAACAGACTGGACGAAATATTATCCATTTTATTACCTTCAAGATC